>JACEGR010001366.1:0-172781 GCA_014170235.1 Listronotus bonariensis | reverse complement strand
ACTTAAGTTCTGTTTCATTTTAGAGTTCTGGATGCGTATGCGATTGGTTTGTCGTTGCCAACGGGACCTTGTGAAAGAACGGCGCCAATTGCGAGAAGTTGCTTGCATCACAGTGGTGAGGTTAAATGGTTTGGAGAAATCTGGATACTGAAGAAGGGGCTCATTTGTCAGCAAACTTTTACAAATTTTAATGCAGTTTAAAAACTGCGGGTGTGCATCAATTTTGACATCTTTCTTGAGGCACGAAGTAAGTGGCTTTGTAATCTTGGCAAAGTCTTTAATAAACTTTCTATAATAGCCAAGAAGACCGAGAAATCCCCTTATTTCTTTGGCTGTTTTAGGAATTGGATAGTCCATAATAGCTCTGATTTTGTCTGGATTCGGTTTTATACCATCGGGAGTGACGATGTGACCCGAAAAGTTAACTTCCTTTTTCAAGAATTCACATTTGTCAATTTGAATTTTGAAACCAGTTTCTTGCAGACGTTGAAACACTTTTGATATATTAACCATGTGTTCTTGAAGTGACGTACTAAAGATGATGTCGTCCATGTATACCAAGCAGATAACTCCTTGAAGTCCTTTTAGTACGTTGTCCATTACTCGTTGGAAAGTAGCTGGTGCATTTTTAATCAAATGGCATTCTTACATATTCGTAGTGTGTGGCCATTTTCTACGTTAAAAGCAGTTTTTGAATGTCTTCGGCTGCCATTTCGGTTTGATGAAATCCACTCGCCAAATCAAGAGTTGTGAAGTAATTGGCATCTGCCAAGTTTTTTTTTTTTTTTTTTTTTTTTTTATCTTTTTGACATCCCACGAAGGTCTATGCCTAAATACCAGAGTACCGTGGGTGTCGGGTTGTGTTTAACCCATCGTTCCCCCTGTTCCGTCAACGTTGTCCAAGCCCTGAGAGCTTATGCAGTTGCTTTTCACAGCACCTTTTGAACCAACGCCCGGTTTGTCAAGATGTCAGTTATGTTGGGGATCGGATATCTATCATCAAATAAGGTTTTTCTCGTTGACCTTTCTATAGTCCACTACAATGATGCGCCATTTAATCTTTCAGAGGCATCAGGTTTTTTGGCACTACCCATATAGGTGATGACCAAGGGTGATTGGCTAGGTCGTATGATGCCTTGATCCAACATTGATGATATTTGCCTTTTAACTTACTCTTCTTTGTGCACATGTGGGTATCCGGTATGACCTCGTAAAAACTGAATTTCATCTTTTGTTCGGATGTGTGTGTTTTATCTGGTTGGTAAAAAGTCAGTGGAGAATCTGGATAGTGAAAGATGCTAGCGAACTTTTACATAATTTTCTTATAGCTTTCTCCTCTTCTGGGTTGAGATGATCTGTCCGGATGGGTGGAATTTCTTCAAATTTTATTTGGTCTTGCGATTCTTGAGGTAAAATATCAGACGTGTACAAGTAGAATTGGTCCAGGTCAATTTCGCGGCTTTCAATTGGTTTTGTTAGGGCAATTTGTATTGGTTCATCGGATGTGTTCACTAATTCCGTCCAGGCTAGTTGATTGCTTGCTGTCGTGAGAGTTTCTCTTACAGTTGCTCCTTGAAGTCTTTGTCTTGGAAGCATTATTGTTCCCTGGGTTTGTTTTACAGGAAGTCTTACTTGTGTTACTGTATTGGGTTCTAGGTGAATGGAATAAAATTGAGTTTTATTTGTTTCATAATATTCAATAGGTAAAACTGAGTGTTCGGTAAAAAGCTTGGAGGATGGCAGATCTAGTGTAGCTTTTAAGAGCTTTAAATTATCAAGGCCGATAAGGCCGTCGAATGTTTGATGAAATTTAAAAAGATAAAATTTGATTTGGGCATTAGAGTTAAACTCAGAGAAGATAGGGATTTCGGCGCAATAGTCCTGCGAGTGGTTTTGGAATATGGAAGTAACAACAAAGGGTTCGTGTCGGATGTTATCACGATAGTGCTTGAATGCAATGTCTGGATTAAGAAAGGATTTTGTTGCGCCGGTATCGATTAAGAGTTTAAGAGGTGGATTAGAGATTGATATGTAAGGAAGCTCCTTTTTGTCCGTGTAGCTGTGTAACTCAACTACGTTTCTTCGTTTGTTCTTGGGTCTTCTTGAAAATTTACTTCTTCGGCTTCGTACTGGAAATCTTGGGGGTATTCTTGATCATAAGTATGATGGGTTTCTTGGTCATTGTAGTTCCATGCGTCTTCTTCTGAGTAGCCATAGGGGTTGTATTGACAGGCTTCATCTTGTTGCTCAATATTAAAAAGTTCTTCGAAAGTGTACTTGGGGTTGGGTTGTTGTGGAGGCCTAAAGGCTGGAGCTTTATTTTGTGTGACAGCTCTCGAAGTAGTACTCATGGGTGTTGGTTTTGGTTGGTAAGATGGTCCGGGTGGATTGGCCCAAACATTATGTTGAATTGGTCTATTCATAGGTTGGCTCGGTTGGAATCTAGGGGGTTGAATAACAGGCCTTGGTCTATTGAACGGTTGTGACGAGGGAACATTTTGCTGAGGTTGTGACCTAAACACCGGGGTTTGTGGCCCTTGTGGTCTAAATGGTGGGGGTGTCCACATTGGTTGTTGTTGTACATGCTGTCTAGGTTCAAATGATCGCCACTGGCTAGATGGAAACTGGAAGGCAGGCTGCAAGTTTGGTTGGAAAGAATTTCTAGTGGGCGGTGCAGAAGAAATACTGGTGTTTTTCTGGAGATACCGAATGTTGTGCTCTTCTTGTATATATTTCATGGCAGTAGCAAGGTCTGTTGGTCGCATGGCTCTAATAGTTGATCCTAGAGGTTCCCGTAGTCCTGCCAGAAAGGTGGTAAGGGCTTGTTGTTGGTAGAAGGTATTCTTGCTAGCTTTTACGGTTTCATTGTTGTTGTGAAGTCCCACGTAGTTTGATATGGTGTTAAGGAGGCTCATAATCTTTCCATGGAACTGCTGTGGAGTTTCATTAGGGCCCTGGCGTAGATTAACAAGGTCTCTAGTAAGAGAGTTTTCATTTCGTTGGTCTCCAAAGTTCTGGATGAGTGTTTCCTTGAGAGTATGCCAGTTGAGACAGCCATAAATCGAGATTACTTCTCTTGCTCTTCCTCTTAATTTGCTTAATATTCCTTGGAATAGTATGTGGTTTTGAAAGCAATTGACGTCAGTACTGTTCCAGTAGTGGTTTAGCAGCAGAGTAATAGCTTGGATAAAGTTGAAAAGTTCATTAGGATTGCCATCATATTCTGGGACGATGCTCAAGTTCTTGATGTCAAATTCAGGTGTTGTGGTCATGGTGATGAGGGTAGTTTGTTTAGTCTGGGGGTTGGTAACGGGTAAAACTTCGTTGAGACTAAGGGCACTAAGTTGAGAAAGTAAGTCTTCTTGTTCTGACATAGATTACTTACACTATAAGGATGATGCAATTTAGCATTTCCACTAAAGTTAACACTTAAATTACACTTTATTTAAATTAATTTGCAATTAAAAGTCAATTTTCTGCAAATTTAGGCACTAAACACTATCACTAATCTTCGTTGGCGAACTATAAGGCTGTTTCCTTGAAGATAGATTCTTAAAAATTAGCGGATAAACGTTAAAAAACGACGAGGATCTAAGGGCAGACTCTTCCGCTATACTACCGACTGCGCCAGTTAAGGGTTGTATTGGTACAAGGTACTTTTAAAAAGACCTTTATTAAAATTTACACACAATATACTTATTATTAACAGAACACAATATAAATTGGAACTAAACTTAAATCTATTACAAGCCTACTATTTATATATTATTAATTGCTAACGTTGCATTTTTAGCTGGGTCATCGATAAGTGCAATACTGCTGATCTGGTGGGTTCAAGAAACTATAATTCACATACACTACCCTTATTTTCACTATATTCCGCCTTCTTTTGCACAAAATTTTTATAAAACACTAAATTGCCACACAATATTTTATAAACACCTTTTAAAAACCTGTTTTTTATTTATTTTACACGTTTTTTCATTAAATTGAAAATAATTTACCCATAAATGCTGCAACCATAAATACAATATGTAGATGTATTTATGGTTGCATACACGAGTTTGTTTAAAGTAAAGCTTTTGAATTAATATAATTAATAATAAAAAAATGTTTTTAAAGGGTTTTTGATATTAAATGAAATATTGTGTGCCATTTTAGTATTATAATATGAATTTTGTGCAAAAAGAAGGGAAAATATTGTGAAAATAAGATTAGTACAAATATCAACTTTGATGATGGATATCTCGAAAACGAAACGTTTCCGACTAAAAATTCTTTCAGATTCGTGATCAGCGCTCCAAAAACCCCCGTATACCAAATTTCGTCGAAATCGGAGTTGCGAACAGTTTCTAGACAATTACCCACATTTTTAACTCAAAGTTATTTTATTCGCAAAAATGAAATATTATTTTTCAAAACTAATTTCATTAAAAATCAAGATTTTTGTTTACAAATAAGGTTTTGACATAACAACAGATGACAAATGACAAGTAGTGGACATACATGGCGGCGCCCGGTATTTGCCTTCTCGCGCATGGTAAAAGCGACTTCTCCCCCCTCTCCATTTCTCTGGCGGCGACGAGACAGCAGCAGAGACATCGACGCGTTATAGTACATTAAATCCTTGCCCTAGTGTTACGTCGCCGCGCCGTCCCGCTCGGCATGTCACGGACGTGTTTTCATATGACATCGAGGCGCTAATGTCCCGCTGCTGTCACGCCGCCGCTCGCTGTGTGGAGGAAGCATTACATTACGAGGGAGGAAAGGGCAATTTGTTCTCCTGGGGATGATTAGCAATTATCCAAGAGAGTAAAAGGCACTTTACTCCAGAGGGAGAATGTATTTCTACTACCTTTTGCGACATTTTCCAGAAATACATAATTTTGGCTGCAGAGCCGAAAAGAAAGAATTTTAATTTAATTCGCTGGTCACTGTACCTCGTAATAATTGAACACCAGACAAAATATGACATTTGAATTGTCAAGCATCATAGGAGCTATCGTTGTCAAGGCTCTAAGCGTTGTTTTTATAATAAATGTAACAAAAGTAAACAATTTTAATCGTTCAAAGAAAAATTATCAATTACCAAGCAAAGACTCTAAAGACGACGACCATATCCCTTAAAATATACTAAACACTTAAGTCTGCACCATTTGGAAAACTTTTTTATTATTAATTTTACGAAAAAGTTATTCTTTATGAAAAGTTCTGCACGGTCTAAAACCCAAAATGCAATCATCAGATATATAATTTTTTGCAGTGGTATACGAGGTATGTCAAAAAATATGAATTTTGCTCAAGAGGAAAGTACCTTTATTTTTCATAATATTGAAATTTTTTATAAAGAAAAGATGTTTAAAATTCAAAATAGCTTTTAAATTTGCAAATTAAATTATTTAAAGTTAGAAACGGCCCCGTAAATACAAACAAGCTTGCATATTTAGATGTTATTTTCACTCCTAATTATCTGGTGGTACCCAATTTACTCCACACAATTGCCGAACACCATTTTATCACCTCTTTACTTTAATGCGCGCATGCATTTATTTACGCGGGTTTCAGAAATTCCACCTCACACTGGATCACCACCTTGCCCCCACGTTACTTGCATATCATTTCAGTGGTCACAATGGGCGCATGTGGCGCATTCAGAGTGGCTTTCCAGTGAATTTTAAAATTTCGTTGTTTTTAACCTTTCTTGGCTTTATAATAATAATCTCTTTTTTAACACGCTTTTATTAACTTGGGTTGTAACTATCTATCTATGTAACGGAATCTTTGAGCCTAATTTTAACCAACTTCCAGCTATTCGATTTCTTTGAAACTTTGCACACGTGTCAAGGACCGATGAAGATGCAATAATTTAAAAACAGTATCCCGTTATCTTTTTTGAATCGCCAGGAAAAAAATTCCATTATATTATAAAAACAACACCTAGGATGCCATCTGTTGGCAACATTTCAAACTTTGCTATTAAATGAAGAAGAAATTTTTTAGTTTTTACACAATTTGGTTAGTTGCACCATTGGTGTTCAATTTTTATGAACAATAAAAATTAATAAGTTCTTTTACACAATTGGGTTAGTTGCACCATTGGTGTTCAATTTTTATGAACAATAACAGTTAATAAATGCCGTTAACACGCTTTTTATTAACTTGGGTTGTAACTATCTGGCTATGTAACGGAATCTTTGAGCCTAATTTTAACCAACTTCCAGCTATTCGATTTCTTTGAAACTTTGCACACGTATTAAGGAAACATGACAATGCAATAATCTGCAAACAGTATCCCGTTATCTTTTTTGATCGCCAGGAAAAAAAAATTCCATTATATTATAAAAACAACACCTAGGTTGCCATCTGTTGGCAACATTTCAAACTTTGCTATTAAATGAAGAAGAAATTTTTAGTGGGTTGCAATATATTGGCAACGGTCCAAACATTGCCTGGATTGCCATCTGTTGGCAAAATTTCAGACTTTGCTATTTTTAGTTCGGTTGCATATAAAAGCGTGTTTTTTAGTTTTTTAAACTATTAATTATTTTTCATTTTTTAGTTTCTGCTACACTTGACAAAATGGCGAAAATTTTTTTAATGAACAAGAGTGGCAAATTTTAAAATTTTTCCAACAGATTGCAACTCACTAAAAATTTCTTCTTCAGAAATTTTTAGTGGGTTGCAACTATATTGGCAACGGTCCAAACATTGCCTGGATTGCCATCTGTTGGCAAAATTTCAAACTTTGCTATTTTTAGTTCGGTTGCATATAAAAGCGTGTTTTTAGTTTTTTAAACTATTAATTATTTTTCATTTTTAGTTTCTGCTACACTTGACAAAATGGCGAAAATTTTTAATGAACAAGAGTGGCAAATTTTAAAATTTTTCCAACAGATTGCAACTCACTAAAAATTTCTTCTTCATTACTAGAAGTACTGAAGAAGAAATTTTTAGTGAGTTGCAATCTGTTGGAAAAATTTTAAAATTTGCCACTCTTGTTCATTAAAAAAATTTTTCGCCATTTTGTCAAGTGTAGCAGAAACTAAAAAATGAAAAATAATTAATAGTTTAAAAACTAAAAACACGCTTTTATATGCAAACCGAACTAAAAATTAGAAAATAATTTTTCATTAAAAAAATATTGTCATTTCATAGTAAAAAGCGTGGAGTGCATTTTACTATTTTTTCATAACTTTTCCATCATAGATATTTGCAAATATAATAATTATAACATTTAATATATTTATCACCCCACGCTTTTTACTATGAAATGACAATATTTTTTTTAATGAAAAATTATTTTCTAATTTTTAGTTCGGTTGCATATAAAAGCGTGTTTTTTAGTTTTTTTAAACTATTAATTATTCATATCTAATTCCATTTTAAATAAATAATTTTAAAAAATCCATCCTTAACCATAAAAACACGTTTGAAGCACAAAACCAAAAGAGGGGTTGGTGCATGATGGGCAAGGGGAAAGAAAACGGAGTAGCTCAGGTGCATAACACTTTTCGTCACTGGAACGCCATAAAGTAGAACGAAATGCTCCTGAGCTACTCGGGAGCGCTCTGTTTGCGTCACTGGAAAGCCACTCAGGAGTACTTAACCGCTCAACCGCTGAGTAGGCGAAGTGTCAAAATTGTTAAATTGAACCAAAGAGAATAGACAAGGATAGAGGATCAATCGCCGTTTCGAAAAGTGGCACAATTTGAAGAAGGGGTCTGCGGGATGGCAGGGCATGCGCATACGCACTCCAATGTGAAAATCGGCGGTATATTCAAAAACATTGATTTATTGAGTAAATATACATAAAACAATAATAAAAAGTGTGAAATGTGGTTAATACCGAAATTTATTAATAATTTAACGACTAAATATTGGTAATTTAGTGCTAATGGTGTATTAAAATCTATTTGGTAGAAGTCTATTTTTTTCTTAGATTGGAATACCTAGGTTAATGTGGAAAAATATATATAAATTTTAGGGAAATAAGAACTAAAAATGAAAATCTAAATAGAATTATTTCTTGAAAACTAAACTTTTATTGTGAAATTACATATTTAGCATAAAGAATGGTTGTAAAATGTAAAAGAAGTGTATAATTTAAAGAAATATATGAAAACAGCACGCTTAAACTTACCTACCAAATAAATTATAGATTTATTTTGATCCTATTTATTATTATAGTGTATAAGTTAATATTACTTATACTGAGAAAAGCGTAGTAGGATTTCAGTTTCCATAGGCCACTGTGCTTGGTCCATTTTATTCGATATCTACATACTTGTTTATTTTTACATATGAGAAAGCAAATACGATTGTAGGTTTTAATTAACAATAAAAATTTAATTTTTCACAGCACTGGATACTTACTTATTTTGAAATAAAATACTTTTGTAAAGGAAGCTCAACAATGCTCGGTATTGCAGAAAAAAATCTTAATCGTAATTTTTTTTTCCACAAATTTTCGATATTGACAAAAATAGGTGTACTTTTCTCTTAAGAAAAATTCATAATTTTTAAGATATTTTATATACCTACCACCAAAAACAATTAATATGGGATGGTTGAATTTTTTCGTAAAATTAATAATAGTTTGCCTTATGGTACGAACTTAAGTAGACACACTCTAATCTTGGTTTGTACCTCAACTGGGTCAGTTGTTTAGTGTTTAGGCCTTTTTATTTTTTTCGCTTTAGTATCACTTTTATCACTATTAATACTTTTTAAACTGGTCATTTGTCTGTCTTACAGTTCAAGGAAATTTTTTAAATATGGAGTGACGCACACAGAAATTCTCTATTGGTTCATTGTGTTTTTACCTCCAGCAAGAAATTCATTAAATATGTTTTACGTATTTATATAAAATATTAATGTATATAATATTTTGTTAAAAAATAAATCTTACATAAAGTGTTAATTTGTTTTTATTCATAAAAAAACAACGTAAATAATTTAAAAATAATTTATTTAAAAACCAATAAATTTACACAAATGTTGTTTCAATAATTTATATTTATAACACAGGTCACACCTAAAATTAAACCGAATAAAACACAAAACAAATAAACAGCCGCAACAATCACAAAACATCAGCCATATTGAACATATCGAAAGTCAAGAGTTTTGACATTTATAACAGCCAATAGCAAGCCGAAATAAGAACTTCTCATGCGCATGACGAGTAATCCCGCTGTGTTAATTTAACTATCAAACCGGAAAAGTTCGCAAGATATTTGCCTGATAGTATTAATTCAGACACAAAAATGTTACGTAAAAAGTGCGTACTGAAACAAAAAAATTATAAATAAATCCATACTTTTAACCAAGCACGTGCTTTTTAACAACTGTAAGCAAGAATAAAATAAAACTTTGACGAGCTCTTTCTGGTCGCTGAACACAGTCACAAGTCGCAAGTGTGTGCCATTTTTTAATTGGTGGGGGTAAATCAACTGTTTCTCTCCCCTTGTCCATTTTCTTTGAATTAAACCAATAGGATGGCTTTATTTTGCCACTCCGCTTACCCAGCGGTTACGCGGCTGAGTACCTTAAACCAATGCCTTAAAGAAATGATTTATGGTCGCTGTCTTCAAAATGTACAGGGTTGGTCCGTATATTTAGACAGCACCTATCTCGTTTATTATACAAGGTAGAAATAAACTTTATACAACAAAATTTAAGAAAATTATCCAAATCGTCAGAAAATTATATTTTTGCAGGTACAGCGTGAGCCAAAAGTGTGTGGAGAAGATTTTTTTTAATGCAATACTCTGTATCTTATGTCACCATTAAAATGGTCTTTTAAAAAGCTACAATATCACTTTTGATATATCTAACTTTAATAGTTTTCGAAACATAAACACCTAAATCTGAAAAATATTAGATATAATTTCCATTATCCTACCTACGGCACTGAGGTGAGACTGTAGATGAAATGAAAATTATACCCAAAATTAAAAGACTATATTTCCGAAACTATTAAAAATGGATATATCAAATGTAGTATTTTTGGGAAGATTTTTAAAAGAATATTTTATTGGTGTTATAATATACAGGGTGTTCCATTTAAAAAACATTTTTCCACACAGTTTTGGCTCAGTCTGTATCTGCAAATATACATATTTTTTTACGGTTTAGATAATTTTTTAAAACTTTTGTATTTAAAGTTTTTTTCTACCTTGTATAATAAACAAAATAGGTGCTGTCTAGGGTGACTATTAAAAAATAGGGGTAAGGAATCTTGGTTCTTGGGTTTGCACTGCATCAGATTAAAATTGTTTACCGACGTTTCGCCATCGATTACACGAGACATCTTAAGAGATCTTTATTTTGCGAGATACTAAATTTAGTTAAAAGTAGTAGAATAAAGATGCCTTGTGCAATTGTTGGAGAAACATCGTTAGACGAGTTCAATTTGACGCGGTCTTAACTTAAGAACCAAGATTCCTCAATTGACCAAGGCGGTGAAAGCTTCCGTTCTATTTAAAATGTTTGGGTTTTTTCAACCTGCTAAGCAAAAATAACTTTTAAAGAAGGAATAATAACATAACTTAATTTTCTTTAAAGGTAATTTCTGTTACCCAATTTTAAAATGTTTTAATAAACTACTAATTATTTTTTTATAAAGACGGTACATATTAAAAAAATGTGCATTCAATATAAGAAAGTAGTAGTAGATACTACCAATTTAACCGAAGAAGGTAATACTGTAGAATACTCTACATTTATACTTTTGTTATACTGTATACATTTTATGAGTTTTTCTTAAAAACCAAGAAATAGAAAAGGAGGTGTACCACCCTGTTATCTTCCGGTATACTATGTGTGTCCGCAATGTTTTTGTTCTCAAGATACAGGGTGTTAAACTATAAAAGAATATTGTTTTTTATAAATAACCGTATTAAAAACTCGTTACCCAATTTTGTTGTATTTTAGCTAGGCAGTAATTGGCTTTTTTGAAAACTAAGCAAAGTAATAAAAAGGCTGCGATCAAAAGCTGTGTCTTTAGTTCCATAATTCAAAAAACAATAAAAATGCAAAAAAGTCAGTGACTGGTTACTGCTAAAAATAAAATAGTCAAATTTAAGCAAAATTGGGTAAATGAATTTTAAGACATTTATAAAAAAAAACAATATTTTTAAAAGTTTTTACCACCCTGTATCTTGAAAACAAAGAGTTTGCGAACCCATGTTTGTATAGACTTTTTGCCTTAGAATCATGCAAGAAATCGTTCCTTCAAATTTGTAAGTATTTTGCTTGCACATTTTGCTGCCTACCCTCTAAATTTTGTTGTTGGTTATCGCCCAACCCAAAAGAAAACCCTGCGCCGCCACTGGATATTTAGTAAAAAAAACCTTTAAAGAAATCAAAGGCTGATTATTTTATATGTTGTTAAGATTGTAAATATAACAAAATTATCAATTTTACTATTTAAAGCGGCAACATAGTCGTTGTCTTATTATTTTTTTAATAAGTCACTTACATTTCATTTTTTCCACGAAGGCTAAAAGCCTAAATACTAACCGTGGGTGTCTTAAGCAAGGTAAGAGAGAAAATACTTAAAGACTTGGCGAGGAGGGAAAGACCTCCGCGGGCAGCTGCTGGTTTTACATCTTCCACATTCTAGAACCTCTAGCAGTAAAAGAACGAATAAATTGGGAAGGTCTGTATAATGGTTTCTGACTGCTTGTCAAGAATACCTACTTGTTTTTACAAGTACACTGTATCTTTTTTTAGTATCAACTTTTGGATATAGGTATGGTGTGATTAAATATTAACATTTTGGCATAAGAAATCTATAGTTTTTCTGTGTACCATTAGATAAGCGGACACCCTGTATAAACCTTTTTTATACAGCGTGCCTACCTAAGTTCGCACCACATGGAAAACTTTTTATTTTTTATTTTACGAAAAAAACGTTATTCTTTATAAAAAAGTCTGCATGCAAAACCCAAAATGCAATTATCATTTATTAGTATTTTGCAGTAATTTACGAGGTATGTCAAAAATATAAATTTTGCTCTGGAGAAAATTACCTTTATTTTTTTATAATATATTTTTTTTTATAAAAAAAAAATGTTCTGGAATAAAACTCACAATCAAATATGCAAAATTGTTCATTTTCGAAACTTTTTATGCGTTTACGCTAAAATTAAAAGTTTTTACATTATTGTATTCTTATTCCAGAATATACTATTTTAAAGAAGCTTAAAAACTGCCAAAACAGCGAAAATCACTGAAACGCTCGTTATCGCAGAAAAAAGGTTAAAAAAGTGTTGTTTTTTTTTAATAAAGCAATTTGCATATTTGAACGCTATTTTTAATCCTAAACATTCTTTTTTAGATATAAAAATTTCGATATTAAGAAAAATGAAGGTACTGTCCTCTTGGGCAAAATTAATATTTTTTATTTTTAACACACCTCCTATACTACTGCAAAATATTAATCTAATTTTTGCTTTTAGACGATGCAGAACTTTTTCTATGTTTTCAACAATAAAACCTGTCCTTTAGTTTTTTTAACATTTTGTTACACCCTATGTATTATAATTGTCATAAAATAAAATACCTTTCCACATGACTGAAACGTTGTCAGCTGTCCTGGGTCCCATATGAACGTAATATCTAGGCTTCATTTTAGGTTGATATAACTGTAAAATATGCTTAGCTTCACTAAAGACTAAAATAATAACTTTGTGACAATAGTTTTGGTTTTACTTAAGTTTATGACAACATCAAGATTACATTTAACAAGTGTTGCGTAGCAATTTGTGATAAAAATATTACAGGTATTTTTGGCAGGTGCTGAAAGCTACAGGTTTCTATTTTTTATTAAATATATTTCTTTGTATAAAAAAATACATGGCACTGAAATAGATAGTAGGTCCGTCTGAGAAAATATGGCCACATGTATCTGTAATTTATTATAATGGAAATAATTTGGGCCAGATTTATATCATAAATAATAAGTGTCTTTTATTTGCACTTTTCATAAACATCATGAACGGGATGATCAAACTTAAGCTGGCACTATTGCTAACTTCTTTTTCTAAGATGTTTTGGACGTGTGAAATTAAATAAAAATATCGGCACTGTTGCCAGATTACCCAGTTTTGTGGTACACGTAAGTTTTTCATTTTTAAAATGGAGTGCCACATTTAACTTTATTGCATTAAATTGGGAGGATCAGATTTAGTAAGTTTCCAAATTTTCAAAACTCTATTTCTATTTTAGTTACCAATGTATTATATAATCTACACTTTCAGCAAAAGGTATGTTTGCGCCTCAATGTCCTTAAGACCGCTAAAGCTGTGTTTACAAATGTTTGGTATTTGGGATTTTAGGCATGCGTAATTGATCAGTGATATCAATATTGTGGCCAAATTTCAATGAAATTGCGGTGTTGTCATATCTCGGCAACTGATAAAGATTTGAGTTTGAAAATTTGGAATCTAACTAACTAAAGTTGGCAAGCTTCTTCTATTGCAAAATACCAAAAATATTACAGAAAGCGCAAAATTGGAAAATCTAACAATAATGACAATATTACCTTTTTAATTCTACTTACCCAAAAATCTTTGATGAAATTTTTAAAAAATGTGTGGATTTATTAAATTTTGCCTGCCCAATTTATCACAGTAAAATAAAGGGGACATTCCATTAAAAAAAAAACAAAAAGATACATGTTGCAGAAAACTGGGAAATCTAGAAACGGTGCCGATATTTCTATTAAATTCTTCATGCTCGATACCTTCCAGATATTAAATTTCGTAAATTAGTCGAGGCAATAAAGCATATAGTATTCAATGAAGTAATAAAAGGCAAAAGTTCAATTTTTTAGGACAGAACGGATCGGAATGCGGTTTTTTGCATTCTGTTGTACCTAATTTTAGCCTTGCACCGTACGTTGTATTGCTCCAGCCAAAAATGCATCCAAGAAATGCTCATTGTTGGGATGCCTTTGGAAAATTTAATGACTTTGTAAATAAGAGTCAGAACTGGCCCAGGTCAGGTATCCGGAAGCTTTTGAGGTGGGTGGCTGATCACGATTACGATATTTAAGTTGACCCCCGAACACCTGGAGCTCAGAAACATCGACGAACCATATCTCCATAGGACTTACCAAAATTCAGGTGGGCGCTCGGGGATTTTTGAATCGTTGAATTCAAATATGGCATCGGCGAACACCCCACGGACACTGTTGCGAGAGTGCAAAAAACAAAATTAAAATCATTGTAGGGGCGTTTTATGAGACGCTGTATCCAAATTTTTATGTTAAAAATAACCACTCCCGAACAGCTGGTGTAAGGAAACCTCACCCTGAAAGTCACATCCGTGGGTTTTCGTGACATTAAAACATTTTTTAAGATGATGTCTGCGTTTAGGTTAGGATGCACTAGGTGTCTCGTAAGGTGTTCCCCGATGCCCCATTTAAACTCAGCGACCCAAAAACCCCCAGGCGCCGAGTTTCTTTTCATCCCCACATACATTTTGAGAGAGTTCCCACGGAGATGACGTTCGTCGGCATTTCTGGACTTCAGGTGTTTAGGGGTTTAATTCCTCATAATCGTCATCAGCGTCCTCAAAACCCCCGGGTACCTGATTTGGGCCAGTTCTGACTCTTATTTACAAAATTATTAAATTTCCCAAAAGGTGTCTCGAAAAAAAGCGCTTCTATAATACATTTTTGGCTGCAGCAATGCAACTTCCGGTTTGTATAAGGTAAAAATTAGAAACACATTGTATCAAATAATTTTTAGCAGCTAATAATGCAAAAATCGCATTCCGATTCGTCCTATACTAAAAAATTCCGAATCTTTTGCCCCGACTAAATGTAGCTTTAACGGTTTTAAAAATATTTGGGAGTTACAGTACTTTTAACTAACCAAGTATAAGACACTTAGGAAAACTATCTCTTTCGCCCTTCGGGCTCGAAAATTAAACTTTTCCTGCTTGACTTATAGTATGTGATATAATGTCGCTTATCTAATAAATAACTATTAATATTAAATATACAGGGAATTCCATTTTAGTTAGTTCTGGTTAGTTCTGGCATAAATAAAACAGATTACATAATATTTAATTGTTTATTATAATATAATACGACAATTGTTTATAAGAGGTACAGTACAAAGTAGAAAATAAAATTATGTTTTGATATGTGATTTCTACAATAAGAAATTTACACCGTTATAAATTATAACCAAAAGTTAGGGTCCAAAATGTGATCTTATTTTAAAATTAAAATATTTTAGTAACATTTTACCGTGCAGTAATAATCTAAACAAAATTTCTAATATACCAAAATTTAGGAACATTTTTTTTGAATGTAGACAGTGATACTCACAACCTATGTTAAAATAATTTGACAATATAATCTGATTAACTAGATACAGTACTTACAAAAAGCTGTTATTAAATGGAGTTGTAATAGTGGTAGTCACAAAGCATATACATCATTTCTAAATATTTGTTACACATGCCAGTTTGCAAAGTAAAAATTGTACATATTTTGAAAACAATTTAATTTATAGATATTCAAATTTTTTTGTCTTATTTTATGGGTTTGGTAAACCCTTTGTTCCACTATTGTTAAATTTCTGTAATTTTTAACTTCAAATATTTTTAAAATGTAACGTGGACAAGCTATCCAGCGGGTCGTACCATTGCCGGATTAAAACTTTGTGATGCCCTATTGTAAAAATTTTTGAGGACCAAAAAAAGTCTTCATCTCTATAACACATACAATATGCATTTTGCGAATCAGCTCTATAGTCCAAGATTTGAATAGGAAGCGACTTGCTGCCATCTGTTCACCGGATAAAAACTATTTATTTTAAATAAATATTAAGTATTTAAAGAAAGGTATTGTCATAGGCTTGCCTAGAAAAATATATTAAATACCTCAAAATTACCCCACAATTTTTGACACACCTTTGATATTGGCAATTTTTATTTTTTACTCTACATGACAGGTCCAATAAATAACTAACTTATTTTAATATAGCATTAAATTTAAAAATTAACCTTAAAATTTTTTGTCACAACTTGTATAGCGGTAAATTTTTCAAAATTTACCATGATTTTATGTACTGAATTGGAGAGAAAAAAAAATTGTGATATATTAGTACTATCATGTAAAGTAAAAAAAAAACATTGCCAATATACAGGGTTTGTAAAAATTTTGCTTTTATTTTTTAAACCTAAAAATAGCCTTGAACACAATTTTTCAGACAAGCCTGTGGCAATACCTTTAATTAAATACTATATTTATTATAAAATAGTTTGATCTGACAAACAGATGGGTGCAGTTAGCTTCCTATTTGAATCCTAAACTATTACCCATGTGCTACCTTATACAGTGTGTTAACGTAAGTTGGCGTCATATGGAAAACTTTCTTATTAATAATTTCACGAAAAAAAGTTGTTCTTTATAAAAAGTTCTGCATAGTCCAAAAATGTAATTTATGCTGAAGAGTAATGTACCTGTATTTTTGTTAATATCGAAAATTGTTATAAAGAAAGAAGTTTAAAATTAAAAACTGCTACTAAATATATAATTTTGTTTATTTAGAATAAAAATAATTTTTGGATTTTTTTCTTTCATACATTCTTGTTAAAGATAACACATTAATGTCACTATTTTAAGAAAATATATTTAAAATTGTCCTATAAAATTGTTAATCAGGAAATGCATTGCACTAATATAAAAACCTTAATTTTTACCATTATTGCTGTAATTGTAAATAAACAAAATTGCATATTTAAAAGTAATTTATAATTTCTAACATCTTTTCTTTATAATAATTTTTAATTTTAGGAAAAAACAGATACCCATATACTCTTTAGCAAAAATTAAATTACTGGCCAAACCTTCTAGATAACAAAATTTAATATCTGATGGCTGCTTTTGGTTTGCATTATAAAGAATTTCTTTTTTCGTTGAATTAATAATAAAAAAGTTTCCTCTAGGACATCAACCCTCTACAACGTGATGCTCAATCGATTTTTTACTGAGGTCATTTTATGTTTTTTGGATGCTTGTAAGTTGTTTTTTTGTTTGTTTTAATATTATCGTTGACTTTTCGGACACCCTGTATATACGTCCATTCTGTCAAAAGCTCGTCGAAACTCGGTCTCGTATGTCGTTGATTCACCGAACCATATGCAAAGTGCCTTAATGTTAAAAGTTTTGTAACAATAAAAAGTCCATATGAAGGACAAACGACCAAAATATTTTGACAGATCTAGCACTTCCGGCTATAACCGAAGTTAATGTCAACTTTCTTATTTTAAATGGAACACCCTATAAATTATTCATTTTTTGATTTTGTGTAAAATTCTAAACATATTTTATGTATAATGTCAAAAATATAGGTCTAACTCGTTTTTGACTTCTTTAAATTTTATGTCAAAAATAATGTTTGCTGCATTCCAGGAATATTAAGAAATGTGAAGTATTATAGAATATAATTATTTTTTTAGCATATAATCTTTTTTCATTTTTGGATCTGTAGCCTTGGCTCGGTTTCAATATGTCTCCTGCATTCTTAAAAGTTAATTTCTATAATTATACTGTGTGTCCCAGGATAGGTGTTACAAGAGGACAAATGGACCAAAAATTTTTAAACAAAATTTTGTGAGAACTCGTTGCATGGTCCAAAACTAATAAATACAAAATTTTAGCCCAATTACCTTTATGCGCGTTATGCGGCGAGTTATATGTAACTAAAAATATGAAAAATGCTCAGAACTAACTACTTTTATTTTTAAAAGTAAGAACAAAATTTTATAAGTAAATGTTGTAGAGAATTGAATTTTATGTCAAAATTTAAAATCAAAGAATGAGAGTAAAAAAATGCAAAAAGAAGAAAAATTTAAAAGAAAATTTAATATTTTTAAATATTTTTAGAAATAAAAAAACTGTTAATGCACAATGTAAAAAATTGACATTTTTTTTTCATTTAAATTCTTTAACTTTATATTTTGACATAAAATTTAGTTCCCTACAATATTAACTCATACAATTTGTCCTGTTTTTAAAAATACAGGTTGTTTACTTTTGGTCACTTTCTATGTTTTTAGTTATAAGTTATAAATCACCCTATATATGGCCAATTAGAGTAAAATTTTGCATTTAGTAGTTTTGGACCATGCAACCAGATTTCCCAAAAGGCGTTTAAAAGTTCCAAGATTTTTGGTCCATTTGTCCTCTTGCAACACCTCTCCTGGGACACACTGTACATATAGATTTATTAACTTTTATTCTGTTTTTGACAGCAGAAAAGTATTTGTACTTAACTACTTAGCAATAAATATATTGATATATTTAATTTAAACAATAAAAAATATGGGATTTATTAGATTACCTATATAAAAATATTGTTAAATATCTCCAACTCAACATTTAATTTTATAGTATTAAATATTATAATAAACTTTATATTTTTAAAATATTTTTCCTAAAAATAGTTAATTTTGTCGTTTACATGATATTTATGAGAATGTAGAATGATATATTTTAAAAATAAATTTTGCATATACAACACATTTACAAAATATAAATTTAAAATTTTTAAATACTTAACATTAGAAATATATGAAATAAATAAATAAATTTACATACACATGTGATTTTAAACATCTACGATTAAAAATTACCATTGATAAGAACAATAGTTTATTTGTTGTATTACATTTACAAATAAAAACTTTATTTTTATGCTTTTTGAAAAAAAAATTCTTAACTTCATACACGTCTTGCCAGCCTAATACGTTCATTTTAGATTAAGAATGTTAAACACTAGCAGGTATAGATTAGACAGGGAACGCATGAACCTTGTATCACAGGTTTACGCGTCAGTTTCGCTTTGTTGTTGCTTTAGGCTGTCTCCTTTCCACGCATTTGCAAAACTTGTCCAAACAAACGTTTTAAAATGGCACGACTTGCATATATTTATCAAATTGTTTTTCAAATAATAATAATAATAATAATAATAATGCGCTTAATAAACTCTTGTTCGATAAAAAGTGGTAAAATCGGGGCAATTTAAATTTTAATAAGAAACAAAAAAATGTTTTGCATCATAGGATGATATACTGACCATGTAAAAAGAAATGTTTATTTAGTATTAAAAACACATTTTCTACTTATTAAAACAACCTTTTAAGAATTTTATGCACAGGGTGTTCCATATAAAAGAAATAGCGGAATATATTTTTTAGTTTTCTTTAATTTTAAGAAATTTACTATACCCACTATATGTATGTATTTAAGCTCAAAATTTTTAGAATAATAATTTTTAAAAATGCATAAAAAACAAAGACTCGCGTCATTATTGTTTGCATTTTTAAAATAGAACCCACTATTAATTATCATATTTTTAGATTTTTTATAGTCAATTTTAAGTGTGTTTTAGTAAGGGTTCTATATGTCATATGTCAGTCAGTTATTAACGTATAAAAAGTCACATAAGTAGTCTTTGTTGGACCTTTACCCATTTAATTAATTAATGTAAACCGAAAATTTGGCTGTTTAAGCGTTAATAACTTAAAAACAGTTGAAGATAGACATATGTATAGTACCCTCATTAAAAAACTCAAAGTAAAATACAGAATCTAAAAATGTAATAATGAATCGAGTGTTTAATTTAAAAGACCCAACATTTATGGTATTTATATATCTTGTACAGAGGCGATGATACTTCTTGTATAAATAGAGTTGGAATGTCCCGTATAAGTAATAAAATGTGTTTTTTTTATATATATAAAAAGACAACATGTTTAACATTGAAATCTAATTTCTTATAACCAATCGATACGTTCCGCCAGATAGGTTCAAAACTTTTAATTTAATAGTTTTAAATATTATAATAAACTTTATACAGGGTGATTCAAAAATCGATCACGAAACTTAAGGGGTAATTCTACTTGACAAAATAAGGGTAGAGCTTAATATAATTTTTCTCAAAATGTCATTCGTTTTCGAGTTACCAGCCGTCAAAGTTCAATTTTTATTTTGGATTTTTCGCCATATTACATTTATTTTTTAACCAGTCCTGTTGATATTTGGCACACAAATCGAGCTTTGCAGATTTAAAAACTTATAGATAATCAGAAACATAAAAAATAAGGTACTCTTTGATAAAGTCGATAAACCTCACCGTTTGGGCACCAATAGACATCAAAGTTTTCATCAATTTCAATCAAATTACCTACATACATACAGGGTCTCCACTAACTTTACGGGGTAATTCTACAACAGAATATAAGAAAAAAACTTCATAGAAACATATGTCCTAAACGTCTTGGTTTGTGAACCACGGTGTGTTAAATATTTAAAAAAACATTTTTTGTAAATTTTTAACACCTCGTAGTTTAAAAACCAATACGTTTAGAACATATGTTTATATGAAGTTTTTTTCTTATTTTTGTTGTAGAAATGTTTGGTTAAGTTTGTTGATTGAGATACTGGACACCCTGTATGTATGTAGGTGATTTGATTAAAATCAATGAAAACATTGATGTCTATTGGTGCCTAAACGGTGAGGTTTATCGACTCTAACAAAGAGTACCTTATTTTTAGGTTTTTGATTGTCTATAAAATGGCGCCCTCACCTTTGCGATATCTGTCAAAATAAAAAGGTATGATGTAAATAAATTTTAAGTTTTAGGTAAAGTGCCCTCTGGCGGTATTTCAAAAAAGTACTTTTGTCTTAAAATTTTAGAATCTGCAAAGCTCGATTTGTGTGCCAAATATCAACTGGATTGGTTTAAAAATAAATGCAATATGGCGAAAAACCAAAATAAAAATTGAACTTTGACGGCTTGTAACTCGAAAACGAATGACATTTTGAATAAATATATATAAAGCTCTACCCTTATTTTGTCAAGTAGAATCACTTCCTTAAGTTTCGTGATCGATTTTTAAATCACCCTGTATATAAAAACAGAACTGAATAATTTTATTTATATTATTACATTAAAATTATTGTGTGCCCTGATTTAACCAACAGATTAAATGCGATACACCAGTATTTAAAAATATTTAAATATATTAAATATGTAAAATTCAACAATAGTAATATAATAAAATAGTACAACTATATTATAAAAATATTTTAAGCACATTTAAACAAGTGATAATTATTATTTTTTTAAGTACACCCAGAATTACGTTTTGCGTTGTATGATAATATTTGGCACCTTAAAATATATTTAGGTTTAAACCTAAACTACTTATTTTTTACCACTTTACCTAGTTGATTTTTATTTCTCTAAAAACAATTAAATATTGTTTAAAGAAAAATACGCAAAAGAGACCATTTTAATGTAAAAAAGTTATTGTTTGATAGCCTTAATAATTAATTATAAACCAAAATAACAATTAAACTTAAATAATGAGAGTATATGACGTAAGTATTAAATAAAATATATGTTATTTAACCTAAAGTTTACAGGATATTTGAAACTAAGTTGGCACTATTGCTTACGTTCTCACCATAGAGATACGACTTTGTCTAAATTATATTTTATTATACTTTTATTTATAATAGTTTTCAAAGCTGATTAACATAGTAATTCCAAAAAAACGTCTAGGTCAAATGATATGTAGCAAAATGTCCTTGTTCTTTGCTAGAATGCTGCAAATTTTCTTCGAGTTTTGATTCTGTGTAAATTTTTAACAAAAAAAGTTATATCAATCCCTATTTAAAATTTTGCAATTCTTTAGAAAGTAACAGTTTAAAATTGCCATTTCATTAAATAATCATAAAGTTCTTACTGTTACTAAGTGATTCAAATTTTTAATTGTACGTTTTTGTTAATTTAACCTAAGTCGTATATTCATTAAAATAAAGACGGCAACCAACTATTTTTTCTAATCGCATCGTTTAAATAGTGTGCAAGCAACAAAAAGGGGAACAATCTAAAAGTAAGACAGAACTGCTGACCGCGTGGCTTTTCTCTCCTGAATCGCGCTTTAGTAATAGTGTTGATCTAAATAATATCTGATATAGTGGCAATTTTTAACTGGTAATATCAGAAAAACTACCTACTTAGCTTCAGTTTAATATAACGTTTTATTCCAAGATTTTGACGCAGAATCCAAAATAAAATTAAAATTTGATATTTTTCATTAAAAAGTACGTTTTTCTGCATCATGACCCTAAGTGCTTCATTGTTTTTTTTACAATAAATTATAAAATTCGTATCTCTTATGATAAAAAACAGTTAGCAATAATGCCTACTTAACTTTGAACACCGTATTTCATCAATTTTATCTGAATATTCCTATTTACATTAAAACAGAAGTTTAAAACCAATTTACCAAAACCAGAAGTTTAAAAAACTCCATTATTTATGGTTAGTTGCTAGTTGTATATGAATTTTATTGTTTAATTTGCTATGCCTAAAAAAAATACTAATAATCATCATTATTTGTAAATAAAGTTTATACAATGTAAAATGAAAATTTCAATAAAATGAACACTTTCGATTTGTAATTTAGGTATCCAGGAGCACACCTACGATTTTCAAAGTATTTTATCTAAAAACTGAGACCTGGGACCCACACCAAATTCATACCAGAAGCTATTGATGCTAAGAGGAACAATTTAGTAAAAAATATATTTTAGAATTTTCAAAAAAAAATAGTTTTTTGGTTAGTCCCCCAAGGAAAACCTATAAAAGCAAATTCTTTATTTGTATTTTCTTCATAAATTGGATCAAAATTTTTAAATTAAGCCAAAGCCAAGGCATTTGAATGTCTCGCATAAAAATTGTAGTGTGAAAAAAATTTCAACTGGCTATAGTTTTTGGAAGAATATAGATCATTTCATAAAATTTGCTATTTGTCAATAAAATTTGATCAAATGCACGAAAAAAATACAAAAAGGATTTGTCTTTAAAAGTTTTGATTTTCTCTGGGGTGGGACTAACCAAAAACTAACTTTTAAAAAATAATAATTTTCTTTACTAAAGTGTTCCTATTTGGGCCAATAGTATAAGGTATATATTTGGTGATGGTCCTGTGTCTCATTCTTTAGATAAAACCAAAATTAAAATTCTAGTTGCGCGCCTGTAAGTATTTAAAAAAATATATTTCAAAAACAGGAAATACTATTAAAATAAATCAATTATCTTGTAGTATTTTTAAATTGTTTCAATTTGGTAGTTCTGGTTAGTAGAATCTGACTTTTAGATACAAAAGGCTAACTTAACTTCACACTTTACTTCGTACGTCACGTTTGATTTTTATCACAAAAATATAATTTTCTCCATAAAATTTTGAAAAATATTTGCAAGAAACCGCGTTTTAAATGTGACTAGACACATGGTACTACTAGCTGCGTAATATCTTTTGTGGAACCAACTAAAACCTAAAAAACCTTAATTTATTTTGATTTTTTTCTATTAAACTCTGTCCAAGTTACATATTATGCAAAATGTTTAATCATGATCAACGCGCTATATGGCGTTGTTTTATTGCCTTTTAACAAATAGCTATGCAAAAACGCCATATTACGCGTTAATCACTGATTAAAATTTTGCATAATTATGTAACTTGGACAGAGTATAGTTAAATGTGAATCTTCTTAGGTCCAAATCATTTTTAAAATAATAACGGTATGGTAAAGAGTGTATATTTTTTTGTAAATTTAAATGTAAGTTATAGTACGTTTTTAGAAAGACAGATGGCTTTTAATTTTTATGTTTTTTTCTTCGTAAGCAATTTTGCACATTAGGTGACAAACAATTAATTTGAACCCTTATTACTTTAGCAATTTTAAATTTAAACATAAAAAATGGTGCCCCAATATGAGCTTCGGGTATTAGGTTTCTAAATAAAATCTATACAAGGTGATTCAAAAATTAATTACAAAACTTGAGGTAGTGTTTCTACATGATAAAATAATGGTACAGCTTCGTTTATACCGGGTGTTTCTCACAGGTAAATTACCGCTATAAGTTTTTTATGTTTTAAGATAGAAATTAAAATTGGGTATTTATATATATATATATATATATATATATATATATATATATATATATATATATATATATATATATATATATATATATATATATATATATATATATATATATATATATACAGTGTGTCCCGCTTTTCATGAATACACCCTGATATCTCAGTTATGAATAATGCGATTTTCTTCAAATTTTGCTGGTGATTGTATGTTAGAGAAATGAAGTATTTGGCATAGTAAAACTTTCATTCACCATTGGCGTGCGGTCTTGGTGGGTAAAAAGACTTGATTTTTTAGGAAAAGGATATTAGGGCTTATTCAATTTTTTTTTCTGTCAGATTTAGAATCAGCATCCCCAAAAACCCTTTAATTCATATTTTTAAAATCTCAAGAGCTGATTTTAACAGAAAAAAATATTTATTTTAATTAACTTTTTTAAGAGGTTATTTATTCCTAACTTTTGGTAATGTAAACTTTCCTATGAAGTGGATAGGTAGAAATTCTCCGTTAGAACCATGGACCCCCAGATCGCCGGATATTACCCCTTGTGACTTTTTTCTCTGGGGATACTTGAAGGATAAAGTGTATGCTACTAGGCCGCGAAATAGACAGGAACTTTGCATTAGAATCAGGCAAGCGTGCCAGGAAATTACTCCCCAAACTTTAAGAAAAGTGAATTTACATTTAAGAAGAATTGTTGAAAAGTGTATTGTTTTAGAAGGTAGTTATGTTGAAAATACAGAAATCTAAAATGATGCAATTAGTAATTTTGATATCACAGTTTTAAATAAAAGACTTATTAAAAAGGTTACTTAAAATTATTTATTTGCTAAAAATCAGTTCTTGAGATTTTTAAAATATGAATTAAGGGGTTTTTGGGGATGCTGATTCTAAATCTGACAGAAAATAATTTTTTGAATAAGCCCTAATATCCTTTTCCTAAAAAATTAAGTCTTTTTAGCCACCAAGACCGCACGCCAATGGTGAATGAAAGTTTTCACTATGCCAAATACTTCATTTCCCTAACATACAATCACCACCAAAATTTGAAGGAAATCGCGTTATTCATAACTGAGATATCAGGGTGTATTCATGAAAAGCGGACACACTGTATATATATATATATATATATATATATATATATATATACAGTTATTTCACATATTTGTAAATTGGTTGACCTATTCACTTGTTTCCATTACTCTCCGGTTTAACCGGAAATTACTGCAGTTTTTATATTTTACTTGGTACCACTGGTATAATTTATCCTATTATATATAATATGAATACAATGACATCTTACAAGTCATTCTTTACCATTTCTGCTGTTAAAAATTATTTTTTTTTTAATTTAACCATGAGTGCTATGATTAGGCCAAAACAACTAATTTTAAGTGTAGTAGCCATGAAAAAATATCGTCTTTGTTTTTTACGACTTCTCAGGGCGGAGTCATAGTTTGCAAGATCCTATTTATGATCAGATTTTTTTTTTCAAATAAAACGAGGGTGGCTTATGACCATAAATGAGATTTTGCAAACTTTGACTCCGCCTTGAAAAGTCGTAAAATACAGACAATTAAATTCATTTTTCCATGGCTACTTGACTTAAAATAAACTACCCAACATGGCACTCTAGATTGGAATTTTTGACTGTGACTATGACTATAAAAGCAATATTACATTCCTAACTGCCACTGGACTCATAAACGAACTTTAAAAACTGTTAAGTAAACCTTTTTACATGTAACTGATTGTTTTTCGCTAATAACCCTGAGAGGGTGATGCTAATAAATGAAATAAATAGATTGGAATTTAAAAAAAATGACAGCAGAAATATCAAACAATGACATGTGAGGTGTCATTGTTATCAGAACTGTCATATTTTATCGAAATAAGATAAAGTATACGGTAATGCCATTTAACATTTAAAAATATCAGTCATTTCTGGCTAACCCGGAAGTTAGAAAATTTAACTGAATGAATTAACCAATCCAAAATTATGTGAAATAACAATATAGCAAATTTCATTTTTCTATCTTAAAACGTGAAAAAGTTATAGGGGGAATCTGTAAGAAACACCCAGTATATATATATATATATATATATATATATATATATATATATATATATATATATATATATATATATATATATATATATATTTTAAATTTGATTTCGAGTAACAATCCCTAGAAGTTATATGTTTTAATGCTTATTATTAAAATTGCTTGTTAAAGCAAAAACCAATATGACTCATATACAGGTCAGCCAGTCAAATATACTTAATATGTGTACAATGGCAGTGGCACTTAATTTTTTGAGTAAAATGGATAGCATCTTTTTTAAAGGCATTGCATCGTTCTTTTAGAAAAATTGCTCAAAAATATAATAGCTAACAAAAGTTAAAAATTATAACAATTTTTTTTTAACGTAAGTAAGAGCTCTCTAGTGGCACACAGTCAATGTGAATTATTACCTAAATGAGGAAGTGCAGTTTATTGACTTGGTCTATGCTTTAAATATGATTTTCATATTGGTTTTTGCCCTAATAAATAATTTTAAAAAACAAACATTAAAAAATGAACTTTAAAGAGTAACTCGAAAAGCACTGATGTTAAAAAAACTGTACTATTATTTTATTATGTAGAATCACAATCTAAGTTTAATGACCGATTTTTGTATCACCCTGTTTTTGTTAAAAGTAACGTTTTTTTTATAACAACATAAGGGGGAAACATGGGTGCTATGTTCAAAAAACCATGTTTGCCAAATAAGTATTTCTCTATTCTTATTCTGCATATGGTCATTCAAATATCCAAATTTTTAATACCATTTTATCGCATTAATAGAAAACACTATTACAGCTTGAATCAAAACATTTTATGGCTTCAGATAGAGCATATGAATCTTTATGATATGTTTGTGCAGCTAGATGGCGCTACGTGTCATATGGCTAAAAAATAAAGGGCATCAGCACCTTTTCCTAGTCGTATAATTTTCTTTACATAACAACTTCACACGCGCGTAATCCACAGACGGATAACAGGCCACCTTAATTAACCAAAAAAAAAATGTGATCCCCTAGAACAGTTGAAGAGTAAGAAAAAAAATTCCTTTCTTCCTCCAAAGTAATACTGTTTAAATTACCTAAATTAGTTTTCAAAATTATGGAAGAGCAAATTAAAAAAGTCCTCACTTTATTCAAACTAATATTGTTTACATTGCTTTTTGCAAAATTACCCTTAAAAAAGTTGAAGAGCAAAAAAAGGTCCACTGCGTCGTTTACGTTTTTATTTTTATATCATACCGCGCCTCCCCCTTATTCAGTCCGGGCTTTGGTAATTTGTATCGTCTTCAACGCCCTCTCGGCATCCCTGGACGAGCTACAAAACAATATCTGTCAAGTTATTTATGGTATTAAACCACAAATGTGTCAAAATGTTATTAAATATTTTAAGGGAATAAGTGATGCAGAAACAAACGAGGGGTACATACACAAAACACAACTCCTCGTGTCTTCTTATGTTGTAATAAATAAAACTAATATAGTAATACCGTAGTTCCTATTAAAACACCCATTAAAATGGTTTGGAAAAGTAGAACAAAATCTATTTATTGGTTTACGTAACTTTAAAAATGCATTTGAACAAATTATCTATAAACATATTTAAATAAAATAGCTAAAGCATAAAAGTTTAAAATAGTTTTACTATAATACCTTTTTTCTAAATTATACTGTATGTAATAAAAAACCTAAATTAGACTTGAAGAAATTATCCATAAACCCATTTAAATAAAATTGCTAAAGCATAAAAGTTTAAAATAGTTTCACTATAATAACTTTTTTGTAAATTATAATTTACCTATGTAATAAAAACCTGAATTAGACTCTTATGTATTTATTATTTATTTAACTAACATAGAAATTTGATCACTTAGTTGAAGTAATTTTGTTTTTGAGAAAATTTTCTTTTTATTAGGTTCTTGTGCTACATTATACGACAATAAGTGTCCGGAATAAATAAAAAAATAGGCTATTACACAATTATAACCAAATCAGGGCGATGTAACTGTTTAATTTATCATGGTTCATTAACATACTATTAAAGGTAATAACTTTATTTAACGGCAAGCATTTGCAAATAATTATAAAAAGATATATTCATTTTTACTTCATGTACAAATTTCTATGTCACCTAAAATATTTAAATAAATTCTTTCTATCACTTTTCTAGACTAGAAAACGTATGTTATACTCTCATAAATTAAAAACTCTAGGTTAACAAAAATTTCTTATTTAAACATAAATTTTAAGTAGATACTATTAACACACTTTTATAAAAAGTTGGTACTTTTTCTATTCTTAATTATTCTGATAACTTATCTAGATTTCTAACACTGTGCGCAAATGTGCCGATCTTTATTGGTACTGATGAATTTATTTATTTTCAATTAAAAGTTGAAGTTGTAAAACCAACTCCCTTGATAGCTTCAATATGGCGGCTGCATCGTGTCTTTCTGCCATTTCTAAAACATAAGAAAAATAAACTAAGAAAACGGCTTTGTACTTTAATTAATCTTTTTTGGTAACTGTTTACTTATCGGATACCATGCCGATTTTAATTATTTTTGGCATACGGGGGTTTTGTGGGCGCTGATTTAGAATCTAAAAGAATTTTTAGTCGGCAACGTTTCATTTTCGAGACATCCATTATCAAACTTAAAAAGCAAATTTACCTTATTTGTCCTATATTCCTTTTTTGCAAATAATTCTTGATTTAAAGCTGAATTGGCACTCAGTATTTCATTTCCACCTTTTAAAAATCAATTTTTTTATTTATTTTACCCCTATTTCCCATAAAAGTGTATAGTTTTACTTTCAATCACGTGGCTACTGTGATTAAAATGATTGAAAGTAAAGTTTTAAAATAAAGGGGGAAGGGGTAAAATAAATAGAAAAATGGGTTATTAAGAGGTGGAAATAAAATATTAAGTGCCAATTTAGCAAAAAGCTCAAAAATTGCGTGCAATAAGAAGGGGGTAATATGGTAAAGTTAGGTTAGTTTTCTCTTCAAGATTTATGATTAATATTTCAAGAACAAAACGTTGCCGACTTAAAATTCTTTTAGATGCGTAATCAGCGCCCCGCAACCCCCGTGTCCCAAAAACCATCAAATTCTGCTTAGTGTCCGAGAAGTAAACAACTATCTTTTTAAATAAAATTATTTTGTATGTTCCTTACCGTTGAAAAACTTAATAATATCAGTAAAATCCATGCCATTCGACAGAATAATATCTCGGTAGGTCTCTAATAGTGCTAGAGCTATAAATAGGACAAAATGACTTGACGCCACTTGCTGAGCAGCCCAAATAACTTCCCAGGTTGTAAATACGTCGGGGTAAATCTAAAACACATTGAGGTTAGCAATACAGGGTACCAATCTGACAAGGTACCACCACTAATATGTCAACAACAATGAAAAATCTGAACAAATGTTAAAACACGTAAACTTTGTTTCTTTAGAGGAACACTTTGTAGGCTTATTTTTAATTAAAGTGTGTCAAGTCCTTATGGATTGTGACAAAAATTCTAAAATCCTAAAGGGGAAAAGGGATTAAGTTGTTTTAAGAACCATTTAATTGCGTTATCAAAAGTAACATACATTTAACTTTTTATTCAGTAGTTTTCAAAATATCATTATTAAATTGTTTACCTACTATTGAAGACATCATTAGTTGCAATAGAACATAATAATAATTATTAAAAAAACACGTTAGTTTATATGTTTTTATTGTGTCCCTTATTTTATAGACCATAATACCCGCTGGCGCAAATGGTTCCCTATGCGAGAAATAATCCAGCAATTTCCTAATATATAAACCATATGATGTACAGCATTAAATTAAAGTATTAATTATTAGGTTATATTGCAATTTTAACTGTACTAACTAATTAAACTAAGTATTTTTTTTTATTTTTAGAAAAGTACTAAATAAAAACTCAAGTGTATAAAATTTTTAAAAATGCCATTAAATGGCCTTTAGTACAGGGCGGCACCTTTTCGTTGACCTTGCATAGTATGACAGAAACTAAAAGAGGTTGAACAAATTTGATTGCGCAATCTCGATTTTAATGTTTGAAACAAATTTATAGGTTAAAGTAACTTGTAACAAGTAAACTTGATTTGTTTTTGACATACAAAATGTTTTTAAAATTTTTTTCAATTTGGCAAGGCACTTGCAACTCGCTTGATATTAGAGATAGAAAAAAATGTAAATAGGAAAATTTTAGGAATTTTTACGTAGAATTCAGCGGTATATGTAGATTTTTTCCATTGACTTTTATTTAAAGTTAAAACACAAGGTTGTTTTTTTTTTATAAAATACCATGTATATTTTATCATCAGTTAAAAAGTCTCCCTAAAAGGTATAAAAATATATCTATTTTTTAATTATATTATATTATATTTAAGGGTGTTTTATTTTAAAAATGCCATTTTATTATCGAATTTCTGACGATGGCTATATTTCCGAAACTATGACAAATTAAGTATATTAAATGTGGTATTTTTTTACGGCTTTTTAAGAGACTTTTCTAATGTTGATTAAATATACAGGGTGTTCCATTAAAAAAAACAACATTTTGTTACTACTTTAAAATTAAAAGTCAAAGGAAAAAATATAGAAACTTAACTGAATTCAACGTACAAATCCCTAAAACTTATATTTTTATATTTTTTTAATCTGCAATATCAAGCAAATTACAAGTACCTGGCCAAATTTGAAAAATACTTTCCAAAACGAATCAAGTAAGCCATAATTTACTTTTACCATTCAATTTGTATCACAAATTGAAATCCAAATGCGCAATCATATTCGTTCTATCCCTTTTAGTTTTTGCTGTACCCTGCAAAGTAAAAAAGCCGCCACCCTGTACAAGATATCAATCAACTCCTCTTCTCATTTAAGATTTTAAGAGTTTTTGTCATCATTACTAGAGAATTACTACAATTTGATTGAAAACAAGCATTCAATGTGTCCGTCTAAAAAACAAAGTTTACCTGGTAATGGCTGATATAATAAGAGTGATGCCTTTTCAGATTGATGCCTTGTATACATTTATATATTTTTTTAACCCATTTTTGTGGAAACTCTTCACATTATTCTGCAAAAATTTTAACCTACCAGTTCTCTTTTAAAGTCTAATAAAACCATCTGTAGCAAAATAAAAATGTGTATAGTCCCCATGTGCGTGCATCTGCTCGTACATCTCTGCATCTAAGACCTGAATTAGACTTCTCATATTGGCAAAATGACAGTCCATCGCATTACCGTTTGGAAAGTTTTCAATCATTCTTTCCATTAAATGACAAAAACAAGCGTAGGTCAATGATTCATCGTCAAATGTTACTAAAAGAGGAGCTACAAGGTCGCACATGCCTTGCATGTAGCCTATGTCTAAATGCTCCCAAACATATCTGTAAAAAATATTAATTATTAACAATACCGATAAAATTTATCTAATTTTTACTAAACAAAAGTTTTTGTTTTGTTTTTATAAATATTACTTAGTCTGGTATATTTCCATGTAGGAAAAAGTTATTCTTAGGGTCAAAGTACACGGGCCGTTAAAGTCCCCTCACGGTCCGGTTAAATCTTTACATGCTATTTAAATGTGATTTAAGGTCATTGATTTAAGAAGCGTGTAAAATATTTGACCAAACCATGACAGTACCGAGACTTGAGCACCTAGTGTGGTTTGACCTTTATATAGTTGCCTTTGTAATAAGAGGCATAATAAGTTCATAAATATTTAGTTGACACATTTATTACAAACAACCATAATTTAATACTGTTTTATAGATATTAGCAAAGATGTATTCAGCGTGTCTTCGGAAGTTCTTACCAAAAGGGAAACTTTTTAATTATGAACTTAACGAAAAAAGTGCATCTTTATAAAAAGTCCCGCTTGATAAAAAATACATTTGCACAAAAAATATTTTATGTTGGATATACAGGGTGGCCTAAAAAAGAAAGGTTCTTGTATCATTTAAATAAAGAAAACGTATATCCGGAATTGTTTCGTTTTTGAGATACACGGGGTAATTTTTTTAAGTTGGTATTTTATTAATATCTTAAATACGAAGCCAGATGTGAAAAAATGTAACGACACTAAAAAGTTGTCTTTTTACTTTAGTTGCTTCATAGGAAAAAAATAAAAACTACATGAAAAGCCAGTGGCGTACATTTTTCTCTTAATAAAATTCGCTGTGGAGGTGCCCACTGAGACGCCACATAAGACCCAATAAAGTTAAAACGATTTAAGGGTATTTAAGATATTTAAAAATAACAACCTGAATATATATTTATATAAAATGACTTAAAAGTAACTTTTTAAAGTTTCGGACTGTGGTAAGGTAATACCCTGTATATTAATTTGGAAACAAGTATATTTTAATATACTCTGTACATTCAACATACAAATATTTTTTGAAAATTTCATCAAGCCGGACTTTTCTTAAAGAGGTAATAAAAATATATATTTAAAAAAAATACATATCATAGTTTCACAAGTTGTGTATTTTTTGAGTCGCTATTTTTAGTAAAAATTAGGATTCAAAGAATGAAATACGTAATTTAAATAGCAGATATAACCTTTGTGACAAAAATATTGTAAAATAAAAGTTTACTACAAATTGTTTAAGTTATATTATCTAATAAAAAAAGACAGAAGACATTTCATAAACGACACATAATAAAATCTTGGAATCTGTTAACAATAAACAGTGTAAAATGTATACATTTCAAGATCGTATACGATTCTTTAAAAATATAGGAATTAGAAAAAATGGACACGTTAATCTTTTCCTTGTTAAATTTACAACATACACAATATTTATTAATTTTTTTATTAATTTTTATTATTATACATAATTTTTTTTACTTTTCCATAACCCCCAATTCTTTTTAACTAAAAAAATATACTTTTAAATCACAAATAAAATTTGTTTTCAGACTTAAAATTAATTACAACTAGGCATTAATAAAAAGAAAATGATCATGAAACCTTAAAATACCACAAACATTTGGCATTGACATGCAAACCAAAATATTCAACTAATTTGTTTAACCTATTTATTTTATTTAAAAGTACTTACGTGCACATCACATTCCTTAATTTATCCAAATTTTCATTCGCAAAATACCAGTAATTTCTATCACATCTCTGTACATCTTTTTTCTATTCTATGAAGGTTAAGACCAAATGTCTTTAATAACTCTTGCTAAAAAGATATGATAATACTCTTAAGGTAGTTGTCGTGGTACAATTTTAGATTATGCGCGCCGTAAAAGCACCCGAACTTGTAGCTAAGTGGACCATAATTTTTTGACGCCAGACTGTACCCGTAAGGACGTTGCTCATACAAATTTCATATGTATGTATACATCAATACTATTACATTTTTTTGTAAGTTTTGATCCGGCAACGTCGCTTATGCGCCACCGATGGATATATTGAAGACTAAATCGATGTACAGTGTACAGGGTTTTTATTTATATTTTGTTACCTATTCTAACTTTAAGCAAGAAGGATTTAAAAAAACGTCCTGTATAAAAGTTTTATACTTATTTATCTAGTATCTTTGAGCATAAAAAGAAACAAATTAACATCAAAACTCGAAAAAAATGAACAGGTAACCTTTTTTTTAATAGGACACTCTGGATATTATGTCACCATTAAAAGGTCTTTCAAAAGCTTTACAAAAATACTACATTTGATAAATCTATCTTTAATAGTTGGGGAAATATGGCCATTTAAACCTGGGTATAATTTCCATTACACCTACAGACCCACCTTTAATGCCGGCCGTAGGTAGGTAGGTATAATAGAAATTATATCTACTATTTTTCGGATTTAAGTTGTCACATTTTGAAAACTGTTAAATATAGATATATCAACTGTGGTATATTTGTAAAGCTTTTCAAAGACCTTTTTAATGGTGACATAATATACAGGGTGTTCCATTTAAAAAAGTTTAACCCTTCATTTTTCTTGAGTTTTTGATGTTCATTTGTTCATTTTTTTGTGCTTCAAAGATAATAGATGAAAAAGTATGAAACTTCCATATAAAAAGCTTTTGTCTATTTTTTTGCTTATAGTTAAAAGTGGGTGGCAAAATATAAATGAAAACCATGTCCAGTATAAAGCGATCCGTAAATACACATTGTTTTTTATTTACACTTTTATTCATTTAAATTTACGTCGTACTTAATATCTAAATTCGCCAAGTTATTTCTGTCCGACTCGCTAGTATGTATACTTGTATAAATTCTTAGAAATTGTTAAACTATAAACCGTTTTTATTAATCATTATATGGTTTAAAAAAGTTTCTAATTTTCTTTTAAACTCAAAACAAATCCATTAAAAGACTTTTTTTTATAACTAAGAAACGAAACTACTACAACAAAGAGCGTATACCACTCATGTTTAATATCCACTTTTAACTAAAGTTATCTTAGATTTTAAGTGGTCAACCGATAAATTTTAAGAGTAAAACACAAACACATAGAATTTTCTGACAGTACTCCTATACCACGACAACTACCTTAAGAAACAAAACACATTGTTTTTTTTTAATTATATATTTGGGTATTCAAAAGCATTATTTTGTTATTTTTAGAAAAAGTATATGACCTTAATTTTATTCTATAAAATAAATAAATAAATAATTTAAACAACTTACACTATAAACACCACCATTTGAACTTGCAGGTGACACACATGCTGACCTTGCTGGACTGGCTAATCCATGAGTTTCAATACAGGTATCCAATGAAGAATTATTTTCTTCCGTTACTGCATCCAGATGATTTTTTACTACACTTTCATTCTCCAAGTTACTTATATCTACTGATGCATTTGTTACTATAACATTATGAATAAAGTCTTTTAGCTCCTGTCCATCTGTTTCCAGCTCCAGTTCCTCATTATCTAGAAAGAAATAATGATAAAAGGTTTTTTACTTGATACTTTAGCTTTACATTAAAACTAACCACGTACAATTATGTTATTTGTATACACTCTCTTTACCAACGCAAACGTCAAAAAGTCTAAATAAGAAAGACAGTCAAGTGATACCTCATCCTAAAGGGTTTCAAATTCTATTTTTAATGGTCTTTAGTTTTTCAAAATCGATTCAGTAGTTTTCGAATAAATTCAACCTAAATACCGGGGTCCCTAACTAGTGGCTCACCAATATAACTTTTTTATTGTTAAAAATATAAAAATAAAACTGAGTACGTATGTATATTACATAACTGTGCATTTTTTCACCAAATCATTTGTTTTCTATTTCTTCTGATTTAGCCGGAAACGACCCTATCTTTTTTATTTAAAATAAGACATTTAGTATATTTTTACCAATATAAAGAGAAAATTACAGTTATTTTAATATTTTAAATAATAAAAAGTCTTAAAAATAAGTCACCCGTTAGGGACTCTGAGGATTTAGGATAAATTTTTTCGAAAATTACTAAACCGATTTTAAAGAACTACAGACCATTAGTTTCTTTTAAACCCTATAAGGCATTTCCTGACCACCTTTCTACATGAAGTTTAAAAGGATAATCCTGAACAAATTCTAACCCAAACATGTGTCCCTCTAAAAATAAAATTATACGGGATGGCTCGTTTTAATTGGACAAAATAATATTTTGCTTTTCTCCAGAATAAAGTTAAATAGTTTACCTCATTTTTGAGACGCAACCATTGGCCCATTTCCTGTCTGGCGTCTTGTTAAAATTTTATTTATTGGATTAAAATAATTTCAACCGAGTGCTAATGAACCTTTGTTTATAAATTAAAACCTTTGTATTGTAACTTAATATTAAATATTTCATTATTTTATTTCTTTTATAAAGTTATCACAACTTTTACTATATTGTGTAAGAGCAGAATAGTTCTTCATAATGTATAAAAGTTTTAATTTTCCTAAAGTTATAAATAAACTTTTTAATTTTATTCTGGAGAAAAGCCAAATAATATTTTGTTTAAATTTAATCCTTCAGAAAACAAAATAAAGCATAAAATATTTTTAATTAAAATACACAGTATATAAAAAATATAGAATTACCCATTTTTTCATCACTAGCAGTTTCTTCTTTATCTAAACTAGAGTTCCTACTTCTACTTAAGGCCTTATTTTCATTATTTTGTACACTGGTGCATTCACCTATCTTCTTGGTTAAGTTCGTCCAATACATTTTGATCTTTTGGTTCTTTCAATTTAGTAATAACATCTTTGTGTTCTTCTTCTACATCACTTTCGTACCTAAGAGTATTTTCTTTGGTTTTGATTGGTTTCTTAGGCGATGTCTCCTGCTTTTCTTCGTCGGAAATTGAATCTTCGTCATCTGTTATTACATCTTCAAAAACCTGACATATATTTCAATAGCGTTTAAATCTAGATCTTATGTTATGGTAGATTTTAAATCTGACATATATTCGATAATATTTATGTCAGACAGAAATTTTGGCTAATGTAAACGGTCAAAAATTTATGTCTAATTTTTTATTGTTTACAGTAGCCACAATTTCTGTCTGACATAAATGTCATGCAATAAATGTCAGATGTAAACCGACCATTAGAAAGTATACTAATAAGATACCAATTAACTGTCAATATTAAACGATGTATACAATTAAAGATACTTATGCCAATTTCGATCATATATAATTAGAATAAATAATACAGTGAGGATGTTTAAAAAGTCAGGACAAGGTATCCATCTCGGGTAAATTTAAGGAAAGGGGTATCACACTATTTTACCAAGAGACACTAGCAACTCAATCTGTGACATAAAAAGAAAAAGCCTCAAATCGACAGGTAGGATTAATTTTAAAACAATATTAGTGGTTTTCTTTGTACAATTGTGTATTTTTTTAGATTTATTGGTCAATGTGATTCTGGCCCAGGGCTCAGAAAAACTTTACGAAAAGCTGAATATGCTGAAATGGAAACTCGTTTGTATGCATGGTTTTGTAGACAAAGATCGAGGCATGTCTCTCCAATTTCTTATGAAATTTTATCTGCTAAAGCAATACAGTTTTATACCAAAACATATGGAAATGATAATTTTAGAGCTAGCAGGGGCTGGATTTGTAACTTTCGAAAAAGGCATAGTCTTCGTGCTTTAAAAGTGTGCGGCGAAAACGTCTCCAACGATCAAGTGTCGTCAATCCTTTCTTGACTACATTCAAAGAGGTAAGACAATTAAATCTTGTGGCCATTCAAATATACAACGCAGACAAATCGGCTCTCTACCAAAGAACGGGTAACATTTTTAGCTTGTTGCAATGCAGATGGGTCAATAAACTAAAAATGCTAGTGATAGGAAGCGCAAAAAATCCTACGGGCATTCAAAAACGCAGACATTCCTGTTGAATACAAATCGTCTGCTAATGCATGGATGACTACAAAGATTTTTATAGATTGGTTTCATCAATCATTTATACCTCAGGTTAGGAGGCATTTAAGAAGTCACAATTTGCCTGAAAAGCGCTGTTAATCATAGATAATGCCTCAAGTCATGGAACTGTAGAAGAGATGACTAGTGAAGATGGAAGATTTACAACATTATTCCTCCCACCAAATTGTACAGCACTCTTGCAACCTATGGATCAAAATGCTATCAGACTAACAAAATTATTTTACCGAAAAAGCCTTTTAGCCCACATTTTATCAAGTAACGAAGACAGCGTTGTTACGTTGTTAAAAACTCTTAACCTAAAAGATGCAGTATGTCTGCTATGCAATGCTTGGGAAAAGGTCTCTTCTGAAGTCTTGCAGAAGTGCTGGGACAAAATTATGTCCGATAACGATGAAGACATTGAATATGATGCTGAAGATCTAATTCCTCTAAGCGAATTACGCCGTAATCTACTTTTTTTGGATGGAGATATGGAAGGTAAATAAAAATATTTGTTGTTGTTTGTTATTTTTTTATTTAACTTTATTTTTTAGATGTTGCTGGAATGCTTAATGTTTTGGCAGAATCAAATCTAACAAACGTGGAAGTTCGTAATTGGGTTGAAAATGATGAAGATCTGTTACCGCTGGAAGAAGCAGATGGAGATGAACCTGAAGTTAACGAGCATGAAGGCTTGGAATTAGATAATCAAAACAAAACTGTTAAGAACGCTGAAGCAGCTAAAAGTTTTAACCTGTGTTTAAAATGGGCCGAAGAAAATGATATTCCACTAAATGATATTCTTGTACTTCAAAGGTTAAAAGAAATGGCCTTTATGAATAATCAAAGATGTGTAAAGCAAACAAAAATTACAAATTACTTTAGAAATTAATACCATATTCTTACTTTTTTATATATTTTTAAGTGTTACTTATTCTTAATTACTGTTTTTTTTTGCGTTTCACCCGTAAAAATTTTAATAAAAAGAATTGCTGCGGCTAATCCGAATTATTTGCTAATCCGAATCGCCTTGGTTTTTATTAGTTCGGATTATCGAGTCTGCACTTACGTCTTATTAAGATACAAAGAAAATAAGGGACCAAATAGATAATCTTTAAATACTTGCTTATGAATTAGGATCTTTTTACCTCATTGCTTAAATCTCTATGTATTTCATTAGGCACTTGATCACCGGACATACTTTCACTACTAAGTTTAGCAATTGCATGAGCTTGGTCTTCTTTATCTCTTTGTTTAACAATGGCTTCCACTGCTAACCATTCGGACATGGTATTTTCATATCTATAGATAAAGCAAAAAACCAATTATAAAAATAAAATTAAGTATAGAAAAAATTATTTAAATATTTTAATTTTAAATTGGAAAAAAATTAATTAAGGTTTGTTATTATAGCAGCCAATTATAATGTAATTTAGTATCGAAAGTTAAAATACAATTTCTTATCATAGTTGGAAAAATTTAAAGAAAAAGGAAAATTAAATTTCCTTAATATCTATATTTAAATTAAATTCTGATTTGTAAAGGAATCCAGCCATATAAAGACCTTTTAGTTTATCGATCTAAATTATTGACTTATAAAATATATATTTTGTAATAAATGAAAAATATTTTAAATAGAAAACAGAGTTAATTTATTCTGAAGAGAGCTATAATATAAACACAATTTCAGGCCGTTCGAGGTCAGCGACACAAAGAACGGTATATAACAAAAAGGCTGTGTAAAGTCACTAAATTTTGACAGCTGATAATCAATCCAGTGGCGTTTAGAATTTGCGTTTTTGATTTGCGTCGTTTTGAAAGTTATTTTTTGAATCGTTGGACAATCCACGAAGGCTAAAAGCCTAAATACTAACATACCGTGGTTGTCTTAAGCGAGGTAAGAGGAAGTTTGTTGACACGGGACTTAAATACTTGAAGCTTTGGGGGAAGGAAAGACTTCCGCGGGCAGCAGGTTCCACATTCTAGAAACTCCAGGGATAAAAGAACAAACAAAGTTCGGAACCTGTCCAGTTAAACTGTATAGGGATGCATACGTGCAATACCACGAGTTTCTCTGTTGGAAACCGTAAGTGAAGGAATTATACTGGACAAATCTTTAGACAAAAGTCATAAAAGTACCTATAAAAAGCGATAAATTTCCCACAGCCCGACAATGGGCAACAGAGGGAAGCATTTCTGTAAGTGAAGCATCATTAATGAGGCGACTAGCTCTTCCTTGAATGGAATCAAGAATGCTAAGGGTTGTGGGGAGGCCATGCCACAGATATGAGAACAATATTCCAAGGGAGGTCGGATTTGGGACACATACAAGGTGTATAAATTAGAAGGGGAAAAATACTACTTGGCTCTAAAGAGAAATTCAAGCTTTTTTGAAGCTACCGTGGCTATAGATATAATGTGTTTATGCCAATTTAAGTGTCTTGGCTCTGCAAAACTTAACCGCTCATAAGTAAAGAATGAGTATTTGATGACTCTTTTCGCGACAAGGAACAAGTTGTGACGTGATAACACTTATCTCATCGATATGGTGGCTATGTTTTAACCCTCTTAATATAAATTAACTCTGGTATTTAATACCTATTTTTTTAAGTTACTACTTAAGCATAATAAGTATAAGTTGGCTTACGCCTGTTTAGTTTCTTCATCTAGGTCTCTCCTTTGTTCCAAAGTACTACCAAACTTATAGTGACCCAATAAATAAGGCCAAATTTCGGGCCTTAACTGATTTGCTATACCTCCATAATAAGTTAACCTATAGGTTTCTGAATAATCTGATACTACACCATCTATACAGAGTTCCGCCCATTTTTCTACTGTAATTCCTAAAAGTAGACTTATTTTTGCAATATTTTTATAAAATAACCTATAGAACAAAACTTAAAATTAAAATACTGTTGAATAAACTTAATCCGTTTTACACAGTTTTGAAAGTTTGTACGTGCATTAAATTATTTATTCTACTCGCGTGCAAAAAGTAGTTACTTTGCGCACGCAATCTCACGTTAGAAAATGGTATTGGTTGAAAAATATTAAAGTCGAAATAAATATAGGTTTCAAATTTTCACACACTCATAAAAAAATATTGTTTCTAAAACTTGCGCATACTGTCTTTACCGCACTTAAAGCCTACACTTAAAGAACTAACCGATTAACTGCGTTTGCGTGCGCGAAAGTATCACTTTTTGCGGTTGTTGGAAAAATAACTATTATATTATTTGCATAAAAAATGACTTCAACATCAAATCTTTTATGACATACATGTTATTACTTCCAGGATATGATATGCATGTCTTACATAATCTTACCTTCTGAAGCACCATCTCCATTTATAATTTTATTGTTAACTAAGCCACTTAAATGTGTTCTGACAGTAGATAAATGTCTACAGTAAGCCAACCAACCATAAAACGCTCTTGATATTATTTGTTTTTTCATCGAATCACAAACGGCCTGAATACAGACACTAGGCGGACTATCTGGCACGGTTTGCTGATCTAAAAGGTCAAATTATTAAATTTTATATTTATGTTTTATGTTTTAAAAACTGTTATTCTCTTTTGGTGAATCAGCTTACCTAATATTCGAAGTAAAGATAAATAATGATACGTGCTAGATCCTTTAAGTTACTGGACTTTCCTGTGCCTTACGAAATAAGAATCACACTTTAATAGCTTTGTTCGCGGGTCAAGTAATATATTTATTCTGGACTAAGATTTAATTGGTTTGAAATTGTTTTAATGCGCATGTCCCGTTATTTATTAGTTTGGAATTTTTAATTTACCGCGAACGACTTTTTACAGCTGAGGATGTTTTCTGACCTAGCTATTTAGTTAGTATTTTTTATGGTTAACTTAGATTCGATACCTTTAAAAAAGAATGATTAAATCTAAACAAAAAAGTAAGTCGGTATGCTGTCTAGAGCCTCATGGGGTCTCTCGCCGGAAGACGAAAGATTTCCAGTTTTTATTTATATATGTATTTAACTAAAGACTAAATTCCAAACAACAAGAAATGGCATAGTACTTTTAATATTGTCTGTATTTTTAAGTCAAATATTAAATTATATCATTACATACATACATTCATACGGAATACCAATTAAAAATATTATGTTTATATGCGCTCATAATCACAAAAGTATTTAAAAAATCAACAGATATATTAACCTGCTTAAAAAGTGACAGAAACAAATAATCAGTAATCAACTGTTGTTACCACAGAAACAATAGCTGACCATGTCGATAATGCGCATAAAATCCCGAACTGAATCTTTAGTTCAAACAAAATCTAAGGACTGCTAATCCGGTTATGTACCGGTAACGAAACTGATGCGCAAACACAGAACTGTTACTCAAAATTAAGAATTTTACTAACCGCGAACCCTGCGTTTCATACTGCGCATGCGAATAATCCCTGAACTGGTTTAGAATCGGACCTGCGAACAAAGCTAATAACTTTTAAATAATCGCAGTTTAAAAGCACTTATTATGGATTTGAAAAGTTGTTTACAGTTATGTAATAATATAATATGAGTATTTTATCTTATGGAGAATATATTTATTAGGATTTTTGTCATTTTAGTTAAATATTTAGTAAAATCCCATAATTGTATTTGTTGTCCAACATGAACTTTGAACAATTGAATAATAAAATAATAGGGACCTATTACTGAAATTGTTATTAAAGATAAAACATTTTTACCTTAAAAAAATTAAAATGTGTTTGAAAAACCATTTTTCTATATTTTACTTACCTATACTAAAACTTTTGGAAGAACTTTCAGAGCTTGTGCTAGTACTGCCTAGTTGTACTCTTACTTTTGTTGGTAGTGATGCTTTGGTATCCATGAGGTCTTTTCTTTTTACTGTAGAGTAAAAAAAAATAATGAAAATAATTTTACGAACAAACAAAGTTGGGTGTTTATTTGCAGTTTTTATATAAATATTGCGTACCAAAATTCTATTATTTTTATAAGAAATATTGACACTATAATATTATATTCTTTAATTAAAGTAATACCAATTTACAAATTTATTAAAAAAAAAAATTTTCTCAGTACGTAATGTTTTCTTTTAACATTTATACGTATAAAAAAGGATACTAAACCAAATATTCTTTTACTGTTACTTATTTAATATTAGTTCAAATTTCAATATTTCGCACACAACTTTGGTACATTATTAGAATCTTATACCTATGACTCCTCTAGTAAAAATATTTAAAAACCTTCTATATTAAAATATCCTATTGAGCATCTGCCCAGTATATCGGTGACAAATTTCATGAAAATATCTTAGTAGAACAGTTTTAAAGTTATGATGAGAAACACGATTTTTCTTAAAACTTCAACACTCTGTAGCATATGTTCATATGAATTTTTCTTCCTTAAATAAGCCAAGGAATCATACCCTGTATTTTTAGCCTTTAATTAAATTACACCCTGTATATTACCTAAAGTTCATTAGCTATGTAATTTTTGTAAAAAAGTAACTTTTTGAATACATTGAATAAATACCATTTTAAGACCTAGAAAAACCATCTCCGAAATAAAAGTTTTTTATCAACGCGTTGTGCTGGAATCAAAACCTTTATGGCCAATTTTGCCAACGAAAATGCGTACAAAACGGTCTAAAAGCAAAGGCAAAGTACCCGAGTTAACTCAGAAAAAAAGCATTACCTGGCTAATCTCTGCCTGCTAGTGTTCAGCACACTAAAACTCAGTTGACCGTATTTAGCTGACAAGGACGATTGTAAATATTTTAGAAATATTAGTGATTAATCCTGTATCATTATTTGTTGCATTTAAAATGTAAGTTATGATACGTATTTTTAGTCTAAACTGTAAAGAGAATTCACTTAGTAATTAAAAAGAAATTAGCTATTATCTTATAAAAATATAGAAAACTAGTTTGGTTAAATTGGTTTTTGAGCATATTTAAGCCTACAAATTTAATCAAATTGCATGTCTCACAACGGTTATGGCAATAAATGTCTTTAGTGAAATTCACGTAGTCGCCTAGTGCACACTAAGCTCGAACTCTGGCAGCGCAGTGCAATTCTTATATCATGCAAAGAGTTCTATTGTCGAGACTTCAATAAATGTGCGTGTTCAATAAATTTGCTCGTACTATGAGCGATCGGTTCCTTTCGTATTCACGGTGCTGATATTACACTTATGGTATTCGAGCTTTTTGGAACCTTTGTTTTGGCGGTGTCGTTGAGAGAGAACTGCTCCCGCACTCTGTAACTCGATAGAGAGAAGAAATTTCCTTTCTATGCAATGTAAATCATATGGTAATTTCAGAAAAATTTTCTTTTCTATCGAGTTACAGAGTACGGGAGCTGAACGTCTAACCTAGCAATTATAATACTGTTTTTCTCTTTTCGTGTGCTACTCGATTTTTATTTGACACTTAATTATTATTTATTTTAACGAAAACCCATGTGCAGTGAATGAGGAGACTGCATAATGATAAAAAATAATAAAGAGACAGTAAGTTTTATTTGTGAGTTTAAATTTTGTGACGAGATCGTAAAGATCAGGTTCAGCTTGACGTCCCCTATTCACGCCGATACTTTAACCGGCTCGGTAATAATGTGCATTTTCTTGTTTCGCTCTTGCTCTTTACAAAAAGCAACCTGGCACCGAGTTGGTTTCAAATTTTTAATTGAACTGGGGCAGAGCGAGAATTAGAATTGCTTGCTATAAGTGCCTGTCTCATAAATTTACTATTAAAATAACCAGCAACATGTAACACTTACGAAGGGTGCGTGACTATGGAGGAAGGGAGTTGGCTTCCAGAAGGTAAGTAAAGTGGAAATCCTGTAAAGTAACTTGCTTAACTATGCTTCATGTATTTTAAATTACTTGGTTATAAATAGCCTGTTCATGTAATGGATAGTTTTGGTGGTTTGCTTTCAGATATTATGTAGAAATATATTGTACATTGTTATTTAATAATACAAGAGAATCTATTAAATAAATCGATCTATTAAAAAAATGTTAAGATATACAAAAACTCGAATTAAAGTTGAATTTTTAACCCATTGAATTAATAGAATAGTGTATTTTATACCCAGTTATTAACCCTTATACAGTGTGGACGTAAATAGTCATTCCCTCCTGGTAAGTTTTAAATCCTTCATTTTTCCTTTTTAAAATTTGATTATAAGTAATGGGAGGATATCAACTACTTTTTAACGTAAAAATGATAGTTACAACTATCAACATGGCGAGTGGACGCGCGATCTTGGGAAAAAAATACATGGAAAAAGGGGTCCTTAAGCATATCATTTTAAAGCTCCTGACAAGTACTTTATAACCCTAGAATATAAAGTTAATATCATTACCTATTACAAAATGGCGGTACTTTAAAAATTACCCAAATTTCTAATTTGGATGGCCATATTTCCAGAAACTTATAAAGTAAGATGTACCTAATATGATATTTTCTTAAAGCCCTTTCAAATATCTTTTAGTTGTACTGATAATAATCTAAAGGTTAGAACAAAAATACAAAAGTATTTTTTAATGTATACTTTATTATATTATTTATGTTAAGTACCATTAAAAATGACCCTTCAAAGAACTTTAAAAATACAATTTTAGGTACATTTAACTTTATTAGTTTTGGAAATATGGCCATACAAATCAGAAATTTAGGTAATTTTAGTATATTAGTACCGCCATTTGTAATAGGTGAAAATATTGACTTTATATTCTGGGGTTATAAAGTACTCAAAAGGTTTTAAAATGTTATGCTACAAGACCCCATTCTCATATAATTTTTTTGCTAAGATGGCGCCCATCCGCCATCTTGATTATTCTACAACTATCATTTTTACATCAAGAAGTAGTTTATATCCGTTTCAGTTCGTCATACCTAAATTTTATAAAAAAAAATTAGAATTGCAAAAGTTAGCAGGGGGGGACTGATTTGCGTCCACACTGTATAAATAAATAAATAAAGTGCATTCCAATAAACACGAGTAACCCCGAGCAACCCCCCTATAATTTCGTGTTTTTGGACTACTAGTAAAAAAATCGTGAAACAGGTCAATTTTAATTTTTGTGTTTGTGTCAAACTTTTACTTGTCCAGGGCAGTGGCGGCTCGTGCATTGGAGGAACAGGGAGGCTAAAGTATTATATAAACACCAAAAAGGCCAGTTATTTTCTTGGGGTACCGCGCCTATTTAAAACAAATATTTATAAACGCAAACAAAAATTGTGTATTGCCGCATTTATTGTTACATTTATCGGGGCCCGGCTGAGCTCTCAGGGTTATCCCACCCTACCTCACCCAACACAAACGTCAAGAAGTTTAAATGGAAAAAGGCGGTTAAGTGGTGCCTTATCTTAAAGCGTTTTAAATTTTTGTCTTATGACTATTTACACTTTTTGGCGTTTGTGTTGGTGATGGAAAAATGGAAAAGTAATTTTATACACAAATGTTTCTCCTTATAAATAAAAATTGCGTGTTTTGATTAAAGTTACAGTTAGAGTACAAATAACAGAATTATAGGGGGTGCCTCAGTTTAATTAAAGTGTACGGTATGTAAATGTTTTTATTATTGGATAATATTCTAGGTAATTCTATTTTTTTTTTTATGGATATTTTGAAAATAACAATAAACTTTTATTTTATGGAAAAATGGGTAAATAAATAGAAAAATGGGTTTAAAGATGAAAATCAAATATTAGTGCCAATTTAGCGGAGAAAACTCAAAAATTGCGTGCAAAAGTCAAAGAATATAATTTGAATTAGATGTAATTTTATTATTCAGATCGATGATACATATCACAAGAACAAAGCGTCGTTCAGGCCTAAAGTTCTTTGCAGATTTGTGATTGGCGCTCGAAACTTCCTCGTTATGCTAAATTTCAATCAAATCGGCGTTTGCGTCTGGTTTGTAAACAATTACCATACTGAATTTCCAATTAAATTTATTCGTAAACTGTCAAAGAAGTAAGGGACATATTGTTTAGTGCTCAAGTGTTGCCTTTACTGGCACATTGCATATATCGCAGGCAAATGGTTATTTTAGGCAAAATATCTTCTACCTAGGCAAATTGTATGTTTATATTTAAATGCTATTTGCCTAGTTAAACTAGCATTTGATTCCATTTTGCCTAAGCATTTTATGTAAATGAAAATAGAAATATTTGCTTAACCAGACGGTTATGCAAAACTCGTCACATGGTTAGTCCTGGTTAATAAGGCAAATTAGAAATAAAAGATTTAACTAACCAAAACCAACTATGACCGACCGCCCCAATGTGACAGTGTTTGCATGACCTCTATAGCACTTTGAACCAATCAAATTACACGTGCTTTTGCTTTTACTGTAGTCTGCAAAACACACTGTACGCCTAATATATTATTATCAAATATATTACAGTCATTTGCCTAACAAGGACCACGGCCAATGCATTTACCTATGGAAGTGGCTTTTAAATAAAAATTATTTTCATGAAATCATTTGCCCAGGCAGAAAGGCATTTGCCTAGGCACAAGCGATTTGCCTAAAGTTACCATTTTCCTGCGACACATTCATTTCTATTACAATAAATTCTAGTAGGCACTAAAACAAAACACCAAGTTAAAAAGTGTAAAAGGTGTCGAACTGTTAAAAAAATTACATTTTTAACACTTCATTGTAGTGTACTAAAATTGGGGTACTTTATCTTTATGATAATGGTAAAAAACATTGTTTTTAACGGTTTTAAACAAAAAAATTTTGATTTAAAGAGAAATACTAAAAAACAACCATATAACCAAAGACAATTAAAATATAATGGTCTTTGATATAACTTACATATGTCTTTATGATCGCTGTTGTCAATTATCCTAAAACGTAATCCTTAGTAGCTTCCTCTGTTTCCGATAGGGCTGGCAAAGGTCTCCTTCGTTTTGTGGCCGAATTGGCACCTGAACGTTGAGACCACAGTGGGGGATCTAGGCGACCTCTGGGCAAGAGTCCGGTTTCTAGACAGCTAAGGAAAGCTAGCATGTGACCTCCTTAAAATGAGAAAAAAAATAGATACTTGAAATATTTTTAATGTATATGTTACCTCTTAAATTTTTTAAACATACCTTAAATAATTCCTATTTCCTTTTTATTAATTATTATTTATTTTTTTACAGATATATGGTTTCACAATGGAACTAGGTATTAAGGTAAGTGTTTAATGGTATAAAAATATTGTTATATAGGGTGTTTATTTAAAAACTCACCACTCAAGTCATCTGCGAAAAGAGACAGATTTGAGAAAATCGGTAAAACACGTCAAAATACTTATTAAATAGAAACGTTTCTAAAAAAAATGAACGGCGCCCCTTCAACCCCTTAACCACCAGGGTCACCCTCCCAAAATTCTTAGATGAGAAGGGGGGTCAAGTGATACATCATTTTATAGCTCCTGACGAGTACTTTATAACCCTAGAATAAAAAGTTAATATCTTTACCTAATACAATATGGCGATACTTTAAATATTAGCTGATTACCCGATTTGTATCGCCATTGGTCATATTCCAAAAATAAGAAAGTTAGATATACTTAATGTGGTATGTTCATAAAACTTTTTAATTGGTTTTTAAACGGAAATATAATATTCCGGATGCTTCATTAAAAATATACACTTTTCGTTTTACCCGTATATTATCACCAGAATTATTATTATTAAAAGGATCTTCAACAGAGCTTTAGGAATATAACACATAAAGTATATCAAACTTTATTTGTTATGGAAATATTGCCATCCAAATTAAATATTCAAGTAATAATTAAAGTACCACCATTTTGTAGTAGGTAAAGGTATTGACTTATATACGTATATTCTGGGGTTATAAAGTACTCGTCAGGAGCTTTAAAATGATGTATTACTTGACCCTCTTATCTTTTAGGAATTTTAGAGTGGTGATCCTGGTGGTTGAGGGGTTGTGTTTTATTTATCACTTTTAAAGTAGGGAAGCCCATGATGCTAAATGGGGATTTACTCGAGCGTTCATAAGACTATTAGGTAGCAAAGCTTAGATGATAAGAAGAAACAAATTTTAATTAATAAATAAAAATGCATACCTTTCTCAGCGGTGGGGAAGAGGCTATAGCTTTTTAAATATGTAAAAATACTGTTACCATTTCATTTGTAGAAATAGTTCGGCAAGCGTATCGGATTATATATTTTCAACTCTAAAAATTATTTTTTAAAATAAAAAAATAGTCACGCTCGAGACGTTTTTTTAACACTTTGTAGTCCCCTACGCTTTCTTTACGTCACTTAAACGGTGGTAGAGTTATAAGCACCAAGAATCCGGAGAAACGCCTTTCTTCGATTTTAATGATTCTCTAAATTTTTCTTTAAAGTAGCATAAGTTATTATTAACCTTTAATTTACAGGTAAGAAAAAATATTTTGATTACCGTCCAACCGAAGAAAAAAATATATTTAATCATTTTATATTTGACATTGTATAGAAAATCTTTATATTGACATTTATCATAAGATTATTATAAGAATAGTTTTTTTAATTATTTAATATTTATTTTTAATTTTTTTAATTCAAAATGCGTTGCATAGGTGCACAGTTCCAAGCCTGATTTTATTTTCAAAGCAATTTTTAAAAAGCTCTTAAACTTTTCAGACAGAACAACATGTCACTTTGTAAATATAAAAGCAATTTTACTTTACTTTTCTTAAGAAAATAGTTTTGCAGAAATTTATGGATAAAAAGGATCATTAACTATAAAACTTTGTATTGTATATACTTGGTAGCAGCAGTTAAAACTTAGAAAGGTTAAATATCAGCAGGTTAACTTATTTACTGAGACAAGAATACAATGTTAAGCAAATAAAATGTATGCTTTGTATTACAAAATAAACATTTTAGGTTTTTATTTTATACACAAAGCAGGCGCGGCGAGTTTTGAGATTTTATATGGGTGCCATGTGTCAAAATATTTGAAGAGCCAAAAAAAGGTCATCACCCCTTTAGAATACGAACTTACTCAATAATTACTTCTTGCAAGGACCTTTTTAATTCTAAAATGATGAAAAGCTACTAGGTAGGTGATTTTTGATATAAAAGATTGTTAAACAGTATAATATATCGCAGTAAGGAAAAGTATATATCACCTAGTGGTGCAAAGTTTTCAATTGTTTTCTTTTTTTTCTGTGAAGACAAACAACTTTTTTTATTTTTTTTCATAACTTTGAGTTTATTTTTATTTTTTATTCTAACTGTAAAATTCACCTCAGCTCTCCAAGTGATTGCTTTCCAAGAGACTGGTTGTCCGACGGACATTTTTTTAAATATTTAAACTTTAAAGTGTAACATATTTTATTTTCGTTTTTTATGCTTACAGTAAAATTAACAGAAAATACTATATTAATACCGACTTATCGACAGTGTACACACTACGCAATTTATATTTTGATTTTAAAAAATATCGTGGTTGTCCGACGGACATATGATGCGACGGCTTTTTTTGGGACCAAATATAAATGCAAAAATATATTCCCAACTGAACAACTAAAAAATGCATATTTTTTCTTAATAAGTGGTATATTCATATATTAATTTTTAAAATTACAGTTGTTTAAATAAAAACGTATTTTAGTAATATGAAGTTATTGATACTATTGTTGTATGGAACCAAGAGAACGTTATAAAACACGTCAGTTTGAATCACTTGAAGAACTAATAAAAAAGCAATAAATTGCAAAAATAATAACAATAATTGTTAGTTAGGGATTTGTTTTAATTGAAGTTAATAAAAAAGTGACTAATAAAATATTGAAATTTATATATTTTTCAATTTTTTTACCAGGGACAAAGTGATTTTGCGCTTGGACAAATAAAAGTTGATTGGCCCTTATACTATTGTATGTTATTAAAAATTAGAAAATAATTTTTCATTAAAAAATATTGTCATTTCATAGTAAAAAGCGTGGGGTGCATTTTACTATTTTTTCATAACTTTTCCATCATAGATATTTGTAAATATAATAATTATAACATTTAATATATTTATCACCTTACGCTTTTTACTATGAAATGACAATATTTTTTTAATGAAAAATTATTTTCTAATTTTTAGTTCGGTTGCATATAAAAGCGTGTTTTTTAGTTTTTTAAACTATTAATTATTTTTCATTTTTTAGTTTCTGCTACTCTTGACAAAATGGCGAAAATTTTTTTAATGAACAAAGTGGCAAATTTCAAATTTTTCCAACAGATTGCAACTCACTAAAAATTTCTTCTTCATTAAGTAGCAAAGTTTGAAATTTTGCCAACAGATGGCAATCCAGGCAATGTTTGGACCGTTGCCAATATATTGCAACCCACTAAAAATTTCTTCTTCATTTAATAGCAAAGTTTGAAATGTTGCCAACAGATGGCAACCTAGGTGTTGTTTTTATAATATAATGGAATTTTTTTCCTGGCGATCCAAAAAAGATAACGGGATACTGTTTGCAGATTATTGCATTGTCATGTTTCCATAATACGTGTGCAAAGTTTCAAAGAAATCGAATAGCTGGAAGTTGGTTAAAATTAGGCTCAAGATTCCGTTACATAGGCAGCCAGATTAAAATAAAGTTAAAAGTTGTCACTTATTTATATTATTAATTTTACAAAAAAACGTTATTCTTTATACAGAACATTTAAGTAAGAACAACTTTTTCCTAAAATTAATAATATAAAACTTTCCCAAATAAAATACGTTAGTTTGAATCACTTGAAGAACTAGAACTCTAATAGACAAGATCCCTTGATAAGGAAGTAAATAACTATGTTTATTTTATTTTATTTTTTTTTCATTACAGAACTGTTCTGGAGTCTAATTATAATAACGTTATTGTTTAAACTTTTAAACTTATACCAATCTAACAAAACTAACTCCAACAAAATCTTAAAAAAGACCCATAATCCTCTGTCAATCGAATGAACTTTACCCGTTCTGATAAAAGATTTAATACGTTTCAGCTCGGTTGCAAATTAGTCAGTTAAAATTATTTTAACCTTTATGTTGTATCCACTGTTTTTGTGTCTATAAAGAAATGGTCCCTTGTGAGTTTTTAAATATATTTTTACCACGGAAAATCAATTCTAATGTAAGTCTCTTTTTGCTTATTTGATGCTTGCTTTGGTGCTTGACGTTTTTTAACGTGTTTTAATACCTTAATTGTAATGTATAATTTATTGTCATAACCGTTTAAAAAAAAAATTTTGAATTCTTTAATTTTAACATTTAAGTTATAAATACAACTATTAGGTTGAGACCTATTCTAAAATTATTCTCTCTTTTTTTTGTAAAAAAGGTTTTGTTTTCCTTTTTTTTGTTATTTAAACAAAAATAATATATTCTATATTTTATACTTAATGTTATAAATAAAAATAATGTGTTTTTAGTGCCCTGAAGAAGGAAATAAATTTTCCGAAACGTCGGCTAAGTAGAAAACGTATTTTCTTTAAATCTTGAGCCTCCACCCATCAATCTAAACTATAAATGCTATTAGGGCTGTTATTTATTGTAACAGTTTCCCAAATGTAGACAACTTAGACGGACACGCTGTATATTACCTTACCTTAAACAAACACTAGTCAAAAATAAAGATCGGCCTGCAGAGCCTTATTTCCAAAAACAAACTTCTAAATTTTGAATGTATTTATACAATTCCACGCACCCTCACTGTATATATGCTTATAATATCAAATACCCTTATATACATATGTATATTAACCCTACAAATAATCAATAATAAATGTTTTTGCGATAAAAGCTTTGAATTATGCAGCACGTGTACAAATAAAATATAAAGATATATAGTTTTATTTTTATTGCGCATGGATAAAAATTGTTATACTTTTAAAGGTTTATGGCATTAATTGTCGAATTTTAATATAAAGTAATAAATATTTATGTTGCAAGTATTTAAAGCGTAGCTTGTTTTTTTATGAGTAAAAGAGCTAACAAGCGATATTAAATTTACGTTTTTGAAGCCAATAATATAAATGCAGAGTGTTATTTAATTGATAGCTAAAAATTCAGGGTATGATCTCTTAGCTTATTTTGAAAAGAAAAAGTTCATATGAACATATGTCTAAACGTCTTAACTTTTGAGATACAGGTTGTTGAAATTTTCAAAAAACCGAAAAAATTTAAAAACACTTATTTTAGTAAAAACTGTTATACTGGATATAAACTTTATTTAAATAAGTATTTATTATTTTTGTTACATAATTGCTAATAATAAATCATAAAACCTCATTTTTAAAAGAAAAACATCCTGCAATGCTTCTTTTAGTGATTTTTTTTCTTAAAGTAAACAACATACGGAAAAAAAATTAACGACTTAAAAGCAGTATTTTTATTTGCTTAATGCACAAAAATCTTACACACCTTTACACAGTCTTTGTTGAAATTATTCTTTCAGTTGCCTTTCGAGACGCCACTGGACTTGTTAAATGTAATTAAGTTAGTGATAAATTACCTCCTAAATGTCATTAATAACTATTGCCAAATTTAAACAAATTGGGTAAAGAATAGTTAGGATTTAAAAAAAGATTTTTCTTTTTGAAATTTTAACACTTTGTATATCAAAAGTTGAAATGTTTTGGGACATATGTTTATATGAACTTTACTTCCTAAAATGAGCAATGTATAAAGATATACAGGGTGTCTCTAAAAGGTCTGTACAAAATTCCATCACAAATTCCTTGGACCAAAAATACAACGATCTAGCGTAATTTACCTTAGTCGGAAAGTTGATCGTTTGCAAGATATAGGGTGTCAAAGTTTTTACTTTATTTTAATTATTTTTAAATATTTTATTTATTATAAGACATTTATCTACACAAAATTTGGTATTAAAAGGTGTCAGAGTGGAGAATCAAACTATCTCAATGTTTTTTCGTAAAATGTAGTGGACGCCAGAGTCGGTCTATATAGGGTCGTGATTTTCGGCCATATTTCTTTGACGTGTGATGACGTCACATCCCTATTTTTGGCCATGATGATCAGTGCCGGAGATATACAGTTTATTGTAATATTAGAACAACCGTTTATACAACAGTTTTTAATCTTTATTAAGTTGTAAATTCTTTTCATTTTAAATAAAAACATTTGGAATTACATCTTTCAACAAATATCACTTTCAAAATAATGCAAAATGAAATGCGCAAATTCTAGACGCCACTGGATTGAACATAGTTTTTGACTTTAATCAGTTTGCCAACTTTTCTTCGTGGGGTGCCCTTCCTGCGTCCCCGACCTCGAACCGCCTAAAAGTTGATGATGTGTCGCAACCTATTCTCAGTATAAATATAAACTAACCTTGGTGGAGGCCAAAGTTAGTTTATATTTATAAGGTTGCGACATATCCTTAATTTTTAGGCGGTTCGAGGTCGGGGACGCAAGGAAGGGCAATCCACGGAGAAAAGTTGGCCAGACTGGGTAAAACCAAAGCTTATGATCAATCCAGTGGCGTCTAGAATTTGCGCATTTCATTTTGCATTGTTTTGGTAGTGATATTTGTTGAAAGATGTAATTCCAAATGTTTTTTATTTAAAGTAAAAGAATTTACAACTTAATAATAAATAAAAACTGTTGTATAAACAGTTGTTCTACTAATACGATAAACTGTATATCTCCGGCACTGAACAACATGGCCGAAAAATGGGAGATGTGACGTCATAACACGTCAAAGCAATATGGCCGAATGTCGTGACCTTATATAGACCATCTTTGGGTGGAGGCCACCTGCAGTCCTTCGGTTAGGTTTAAAGTATCGTTACTTTTTTGCCCCGGGATATTATTAATAAATTAATTAAAATAGGATAAAATGATACTAAGCTGCAATTTTTTATTTAATGGCTTCTTTTCATTCAAATAAGTAAATTAAAAAAATAAAGTGAAAAATGAGCTAATTGTTACCATTAGTTCGAATGGATGATATAATTGATATGATTGTGAACTAAGGTATGAAAATTCATGAGGCGGCAAAAACGAATAGCCTACCATCGGCAAATGTGTAAGTCTGCCACTGATTTAAGATAATTAAATTGACTTTAAGTAATTTCGTATTACACACAATTTATTTTATTAAAGTCCTACTGACAAACAAAAATAAAAGCTTTTCAAAGCATATACCCACAAAGTTTTAAACTTTAAGTCTATTCTTTCAATAGCTTCTGGATTAAAAGAGAATAAAAGAAGAAGAGTCAAGAACAAGTCTTTACTACGGATAAAATTGCCTTTATGTTGTTTTATCGCGTATCACTTAGATAGGATAAGCCTTAAGCGATTTGTTCGATATTTGATTTTATTAAGATAATATTGTAAAATTGCTCTTTAGTGAATTAAATCAAGCTGCCTTAAAACTGAAAACAGTATTGATACTTTATTTTTGTTTTTCAGCCTTTAAGCGATGGCAATAAAAGTATAGAATCCAGAGTAGGAAATTAAATTATTTTTTTGGCAATGTTTGTCTTGTTAGCAAGATATATTTTTGATCTTTCTCTTTACACAATAGATTTATGTTTATTGTATTTACATTTTTTAGCGTAATAAAACAAATATTAGTGCACTTTAAAAAATTATTAAATTAAAATCATAATATTGGCAAAAATGTCTATAAATTCTTGTAACTCAAGATTCACACTTATTTAATTCATAATATCACAATATTTAGAAAACTTTGAAAATAATTATTAATAAACTATCTATCCTTAAAGAAAAATTAGTGATATTTATTTATGATACTATAAAATATTATACATGGTATGTTCGTGAACTATGGTACCAAACTGCTATAGCATATTCATTTCATTAAAAAAAAAGTTTCTAGGAACATGGCTCCTCAACTTCTTTATTTTCATAGTGTTAAACGTGTAAAAATGTATTTTGGAAATATTTACATAATATTGAACCAATATTGTTTTTATTTGAAAATAATATTTATGAGCATTAATGCTAGGCTAATTTAGCACTAATTCAATTTGCACCCAAAGGAATTTTTTTGACAAAAAGGTACGACCACTGACTTGTGTGAAATTTTCATATTTATTTTTCAACTTAAAAAAAAAATGACAGTTTTTTATTTGTTTTTGTTTTCTGTTAAGTTTAAGGGAACAAAAAATAAAAACCACTTGATTTCGTATCCCTTGACCATAAAATCATCATGGAGATTTCTGTTTTTAAAATTGTATTAAAAAAACTGATTTTTAATTTAATTTTTTGTTATTTTTCTACAGCGAAAAAAACCCTTTATTTTGATTAAGGAATCATCCCCTTTAGTTTTTCGCATTTGTTTTAAAACTAGTACTTAAGTGTTTTAAAAAATTTACTTAAATCAAGGATTGAGAGTTAATCCAAATACTTGATGATATAAATTCGGTGCAACGATTTTTGCTTTCTACTTTTTTTTGAGGGTTATAAATCTTTTTGGTAACTTAAGAATGTCCTCCCCTGACGGGAATATAAAAGTCTCTCTATTTCGGAAAAAAATCTGAATTCAACACTGCACCTTAAAACGTTAAATGCGTAATTTTTTGTCGTAAGAGACCCATTTTTGGTCTTAATTTTATCAAAAAGAGGCCCTGAAAATTGCATTGTCTACGGACCCCGACATAGCTAATCCGGGCCTGAATGTAAGAATACATCACAAGCTTTTATGCCGATTTATACCAAGTAAACAAAAATATCCACCAAAGAATAGAAAACAAAAAAACAATTTATTTAATAGAAAGAATAAAAGAAAACGTGAAACATTTTATTTAGTATTGAATATTTCAAAATATGAGAAGAAAATGAAATTGCGAAAACTGGGCGTTTAGCACCGTCTTATTTTATATTATATTTAGAAAATGCGCGCTATTTTATGATCGTAATATAACCTGTTGTTCAAAACATGTATTATCGCGTTAATGTGGGCATTTTTGAAAATAAACAATACGGTTTGTTTCATTCATAGCGCGGAAAAATAAATTTATTTTTCAAATCACTTCTATTTTAGTAAGTAAATGGGGTAACGAATAAAATATTACTTTAGAACCCTTTGAGAGCATTATATGTCAAGGTATGTTGCAAACATTTATTTGGACATGTTAAAGTGTTTTCTGTGATGCATTTTTCAAGTATTTTTAAGGTAAAAGTTCCTATGAACGTGTGGTCTAAGATGCTTCGCTTTCAAGATACAGGGTGTCAAAGTTTTATTTTTATTTATGTTTTTTCTGCATAATTTCCTAAATAATGCCGATTTCCGAACGAAAATTGGTACCTGGGGGTTTTTTGACATGAGAAATTTGAATTTGTTCTTAATTTAGCTCTTACTTGTAGAGGGCGCTAGCCACATGTATATTCTCACTTTCAAAGGCTCATGACTTTTGTACAACCCTGTATTTACATTTTTGTTAAAAGAAATGGATTCCTTAGTCATTTTTACGTAAAAAAGGTACTCTTATTAGATGACGCTAGAGCAACCGTTTTCGAAATATTTTAGTTTAAAATAATCGATGCATACGCTTAGTAATAAATATGTTAAGTAAAGACCGCCGAAAATGACGGTTTTATCAAGTAGCCTAGTCAATGCATTTTGTTTGTGTTGTCATGTAAAAATTCAGACATAATACAATTTTGACGTACTTTGACGTACAGTTGAGTAGTAGGTAATAAATATTAGTGAGTTTTTTTAAAATGGTAAATTTTACCAATGCTGAGTATGCTGACATGCATTTTACATACGGACTTGCTAATGGAAATGCTTATGAAGCTAAACGTTTGTATCAGGAGCGTTATCCGAATCGCATAGTTCCAACTCCAAAACTTTTTCAAGAATCCACGGTCGGTTAAGAGAAACAGGAACATTTGAGAAAGCTAGTCACCTGTCAGGTGCAGTTCGAACGGTAAGAACCCCAGATATCGAAGATGCAGTCCTTAATATGGTAGAAGAACAGCCGGATACAAGCACCAGGAAAGTAGCGTTTACGTTAAATATTTCTCATTTTCTGGTATGGAAAATTTTAGTGGATAATTTATTATATCCCTATCATGTTCAAAGAGTTCAGGCACTGCTACCTCGTGACTTTCCCTTACGTATAAATTTCTGTCGTTGGTTTCTCCAATGCCTTATTCAAAACCCTTTGTTTCAAAACCTTATCCTGTTTACCGACGAAGCAAATTTCTCACGTAACGCTATACGTAATTTTCATAATAATCATATGTGGTCAAATGAAAACCCACATGCAATACAGGAATCACATTTTCAAGAACAGTTCTCTGTTAACGTGTGGGCAGGAATCCTGGGAGATAATTTGATAGGTCCATTTTTCCTTCCGGGAAGATTAAATGGCGAGATATATCGTCGTTTTCTTGAAGAGAATTTGCCTATTTTACTGGAAAATGTGCCACTTAGACTAAGGAATGAGATGTGGTTTATGCATGACGGTGCCCCTGCACATTTTAGCATCCAAGCGCGAGAGTTTTTAAATCAAAATTTCAATAATCGTTGGATAGGTAGGGGAGGGACTCAACCATGGCCTCCTAGGTCGCCAGACCTTAATAGTTTGGATTATTTCCTTTGGGGACATCTAAAAACATTAGTTTACCAAACACCTATTCAAAATGAAGAAGAACTGAGAAATCGAATAATGGACTCTTGTAGAACGATTGAAAATACTCCAGGAATTTTCCAGAGGGTACGCGAATCAATGAGGAGAAGATTGGATGCGTGCCTACAGGCAGGGGTGGGCATTTCCAACATTTATTGTGATTTTGATCTGGTTTTTCATCCTGTTTTTATTTAGTGTTCGTCTGTTATTTTTTTTTAATATTTCATGTTGATTAAAAAAAGTTAATTTACAAAATTGTTTCATTTTTTTCAAAACACATGCATCGATTTCAAACCAAACCAAACCAAACCAAAATATTTCGAAAACGATTGCTCCTAGCGTCATCTAATAAGAGTACCTTTTTTACGTAAAATGACTAAGGAATCCATTTCTTTTAACAAAAATGTAAATACAGGGTTGTACAAAAAGTCATGAGCCTTTGAAAGTGAGAATATACATGTGGCTAGCGCCCTCACAAGTAAGAGCTAAATTAAGAACAAATTCAAATTTCTCATGTCAAAAACCCCCAGGTACCAATTTTCGTTCGGAAATCGGCATTATTTAGGAAATTATGCAGAAAAAACATAAATAAAAATAAAACTTTGACACCCTGTATCTTGAAAGCGAAGCATCTTAGACCACACGTTCATAGGAACTTTTTACCTTAAAAATACTTGAAAAATCACTCTCTGAAATATCGGACACTTATTAAATAACACCCTATTTCGTATCCAACAGGCGGCCAGGAAGCTGTAGAGTCATATTAATTTCAACATTACACAAATGCATTTGACTGGAACAGGTAACATTCCTGTTCACTTTTTTAACAAATTTAGGAAAATTTAAAAATTTAATTTACTCTACCTTTAGGAAAATGGATCGGTGTCTTTGAACTCCATCTTGGCCCAACCAAAATAATTGTTCCTCCTGCTTCGATGTCTTGGGTGACAATGGACGTAACACGATCTCGTCCAGTCGTGCTCGTGCTAAGCAGTCCCAATAAATGCCGTGAAGGCGTGAATGACCGGACGTTTCAATAGGTAGCTGCATTTTCCCAAAACTATTTTCTCGGTATTTATCAATGTTAAAGATAACTTAAAACACATAAGTGAACAAAATTGTAGCATCAAATATTTTGTTTTAGTTTACAGATGATATACTGGGTCGGTGAAAAGCACTGCATCTCTTAAATAGCTTTGAACATTTAAACTGAATTTTCAAAATTTGTATTTCAGAGTTTTGAGCAGGAATTCACAATTCGGTGGCGACTGTTGCGACATTAGCAGTTTGTAACACGCAACCCTTTTGTTATTTCAAATAAGATGACCTCTCTTTACTTTGATTGCAATTAAATGAACATTTTTTCTTTGTGACAGCCCACTAAAAGTAACGAGATATTTGCAAAAAAACTGATTCTTTTGACATTTGACCTGTCATATTTCGAGTTCCTTACGAGATATCATAGGGAATTTTTAAGAGAATATTTTTAGTACCAAAATAAAGGTATGTACAGATATTTAGCTTATTTCGTAAGATTCCGAGATTGACCCTTTAATTTGAATAAGATGACTGGGGTATAAAGTACAGAAGACAAAAGTGGACGTATAGAGCACGCAGATTGTAAACTCCTGTTTCTTTGTATAAAAATTCTGTGTTGTATCTATTATTTTTAAAATATAATATTTTAATATTCCTATTTTGTCATATTTTAAGTACTTATATTTAGGACACTGTCCGTTGATCTACCCGACACCACAATACAGTAGCGTTGAATAGATTCGACTAAGGAGAAATAAACTGTTTTAAGGAGTTTATGTTGGAAGATGTTGCGTAGTTGGTAAAATCTGTAGTTCTTTTAGCTGTTGTCAAGATGTGATGTCCTACGAAGGTGTTGGTCAATAATTATACCTAAGTATTTAATTTTTTTAACTTTTTGTATACTCAAACATTTACAGATTTACTGGCACGGCGCTGGAAGTAAAATTAATTTTAATATTTTCTTTAATAGACTGATCAGCGGAGGTTATTAAGAGGGTTAAGAATTTAGTTTTAGAAATAAACTAGTATTTAAGTTATAAAGATAAAACTTATAAAAACAAATAATTATCTTAAAAACCAAGAGTCATAGGAAAAAATAAATAAATATATAAAACTCAAATCCCAGATTAAAATATGCTCCGTATGCTTTTCAATTTAATTTTTTTTTCATAGCTCTTAGTTTTTACGATATTTAGTGCTTACTATACTTTTAAGTCACTCTGTATAAAAGATAAATACCTACCTTTTATCCTGGGATTCGTCCGTATATCCATTCATTAGCTGGTTTGGTGTCCATTTTATTGTAAGACCGCTATGCGTTTGGTGAAGACTTAAATATCTAAAATAAAAATTCAAATAATTTGTTTAAATTTCGCCATATTGGTAATTGGGATACTAAAATCCAAAAAAAGGATAGAGGATATTTAAAAAATAAACAGGGTGTTTGGCTATATTTTAACCCAGTTTTATTCGCGATTATCTTTAAAAAAAACTTATCAAGCTTTCGATTTTTTAAAAGTTTCTAATCATATTCTTGTCATTTGTGACATTCGGTTATATAAAAAATGGCATGTTTTTTTGATATAGGCCAAACTTGTTATTTTAAATGAAACACCATGTGTTTTTTTCTGCAATACAATATTACAATAAGTGACAAATCTCAATTACCCAGGCATTGGTTCAGTAACGTCATCTTTAACGGGCATAACCAAAACATTATTTTTTCCGAAAAGAAGTGCGGCCCTCGAGTTCTGATGCAGACTTTCGACATAATCTTTCGCTATATGTTGCGTTGTACTTCTCGAAGCTAAAGTGTCGTCCGATGAGGTATTAAGCGATCTTCCAAAATTTATTATTGGTCTTCTAACCGAAGGTGGAGTGGAATGTCCACTAGATATTCTGTGCCTTTGAACCTGTAACAAATTATAATTATTATTATTATTTTATTATATTATTATTATTTTCGTGTTTAAAACTATGCTTATAAGGGGTGATTGATTTAGAGGTACTTTTTCTAGTAGGTATTTTTAGATGGATGAGAGGGTCCAAAGTTTAAACTGTCATGGTATTTGTGTTTAGTACTGTTTGGCAATTTATCCACAAATGATTTAGCTCCCGGCACAACGTCTAAAACTTGATTCAACTATATATATAAAAATCATTATTCTCCGAGAAATGTGTTTCGTACGCTTCGGGCTATTTATGGTCCACGCATAATCGGCATACTGAGCCGACTATTTGCTATACTATCACAAAAATTTGAACTCCAATTATCATCATTGGATAATTCTCGACTAAATGAGCCACATCCAGCACGTAGTGCAGAAAATATAGCGGCTGTAGCTGTAAGTGTACGTGGTGATTCTGACGAATTGATTTGGCGCTCGGAAAATTGGAGCTTAAGAACAGACCATGTTAGGCGCTGCTAAGGCCAACATTTGAAAGCGATAATCTTTAACAAATAAATGTAAGATATAGTTCTTCCATATGATAATAAATTTTACTTAATAAAGTTTTTTTTTCATTTTTGAATAAAAAAGTACTTCTAAATGTATCACCCCTTATTAGCGGGTCCTTTATTTTGTAAGGAAAAAAAAGAAATGTGCATAAATATTGCATTTGTAGATAACAATGTTTTTCTTATTGACGTCCCGGGTTTCAAGTTATAAATTTTTACCTCCTATTTACAGTTTTTTAATTTTTATTAAAATAAATTATTAATATACCGGGTGTCAGCTCACCCCTAAAACAACAATATATTTGTTTTTTTAATTTGGAACACCTTGTGAGACGTTTGGGACGTAAATTTATATGAAGTTTTTTAATATTTGTTTATTTAGGATTAGCGCCTAAAGTCTGTCGGATAAGTTGTGAAACACGCTGTAGTTTTTGCATTAGCAAATTAGATTTTATTTTTTTCAAAATTGTACAAAATACGAGGCATTGTATGTATCATCAAGAAACAAAATAGAAGCTTTAAAAAACTACCACATTTTATAACATTTATCTTTATTAGTTTTTCTAGAATATGGTCATACAAATAAATGAGTAGTTCTCAGAAATTTGCGAAAATCGTGTCTATGCTCAGTTTTACATACTATTAATGGTGTATCGTAGACTTTTTTTAATAAAAATCATACTACGAAAGCTGCTTGAGCCATACTTTATTTAAGCTTTTCAATCTCACAATAATAAGTGAGAGGTAACCGCATATTCTAAATATCATCCCCTCATCGTGTCCCAAACTTAATATTTTAATAATATTATACTATTAACCTATTGTGTTCTATAAATTATTAAATTGGGCTAGTTTTGACCAGTACTTATATTAAAAATAGTGCATTTAATAGTTCATACCCTTTTCATTAGGTACCGAGTAAAAAATTATTGAAAAATTAAATTTTTATCTGTGTCCCAAAGAAAATAATCATTCCCCCTTTTTACTAAATTCTGCATTCTACTTTTGAATTGGATCGTAAATTACCGCGCTTATGATTTTCTTGCAGTGGCTCTCTATTGCTAATAAAGCCATACTATCATTATTGCAAGGCGCAAGAGATGTGTTGTTGTTAAGAGGGTTTCGAATTAAATATTTAAATGTTACATTTTTATGTCTCATTCCCTCACATCATTTAAATAAAACGTATTTATTTTATTTATAATAAACACTGTAATTTATTATAGTATTTATATATATGTATTTATATATATTATTATGTTTTGGGAAGTGAAAATCTTGCCTCCAATTGAAAATTAATTTGAGGTTATGCTCGGTTAATTTTTGTAGGTTATGTTTGATTGTATCATTCCCTCACTATTCTATTATTGAGGGAATGAGAATTTATGAGGAATAATAAAATCAAACATAACTTTAAAAAAACAGTCATACCTAGTCTTAGATTATATTCTGATAGATGATAAATTTATTTAAGTAAATCTTATTTATAATGATAACTCCAGTTTCAATATTTTTAAAACTAATTTCTACATTTTCATAAATGATTTTTTTATCACCACTTTATTTTTATTTAAATTGAGAAAAGCAGGGGACCACGTAGTAACACATAACAGTGCCACTGCAAATTATGTTTTTATTATAATGCGGAGTCATTTTTGCAAATTCGTGAACTACTCAAATAATGTTTTAATTGGTAAAACTAATATAAAGAATGTTTCATTTAAAAAATATATATAATTTTGTAATGCTTTGTAAATCTCTAAAGATAAAAAAAAATCTAAATAGTAATTTTAAAAGTATGGAATTAACTTATACAACCAATATATTTTAAGCAACTTTGTACAATAACCAATAAAAAACATAAGGGGCGTGGCTACCGCGCTTCGCCGCTCTTAATTAATACATGATGAAAATTATTAATTCCTTTATTAAATATTTGCAGCTTTAAAGTTAGACATGCTAAAATAGTAATTTTAGATTTTTAATAGATAAATGTATATCGTATTTACACGAATTGTTCGATACATTTTAATGGCACTTCATAAAGTTAAAAGTTATGGAGACATGTTTTATTTAAGTTAGTTTTAGGTGGTCACAAAACAAACGTGATGGTTTATTTATTTATTTAATGGTCTTTCTTTGTTGGGTACGCCTTAAAGTCTACCTAGAAAGAATGGGACCGCTTCGGTCCTGGTCCCGGGGTATAGCAGAGCTGACCATGTTCAGCCCCTATTGACCCCCTATGAACTAAAGCCAATCGCCTGAAACAAAGTATGTGAAATTCGTTCAAGAAAATATTTTCTTTTTTAATTTTCTGGTAAATTCTCAGAATTTTTGGTGAATCCCCAAATTTTTCTTGGCACTCTACTTTTTCCCTTTTGGAGAGATTTTGTTAGCCTTTTATGATGTACTATTGAGGTGAACCTCGACCCTGTCTTTAACTGAATTCCGAACTTGACAGGAGAATCAGATTCGGCACTGGTTCGCTTGTCCACTCTGTTCGGGTATAGATAACTTTAGAGGTTACAGGACAATTTTTCCGGTTACTTGGTTAAAACAATGGTAATTTGATTTACTTAACGGATGATGAGTTCGATTTATTGCACGAAACAAATTTTTTATTTTGATAATGCTTCTCCTGCTTAAAACCTTTAGTTGAAAGTTTTACTGGAACTGAATCAGACGTCGCCGTTCCATTAGGTCCAGATCTTATTTCGGTTTTTTATAGAATCAAGAGGTTTAGAGTATTTTATGTTTTTAATTTTTTCAATAAACCTTTATTTATGTTCGCCAAAACTTTAATTCTTGCGGATCAATAGCCTTTTCAGTGGTAGGCGTTTTTTTTTGGTACGGTCCATATATTTTTTTTTTTGCGACATTACTTAGTCAGACCAACTTTATTAGGAAAGCAGTTTGTCATTTTTGGGGTTTTTGCAAATAGTAAGCCATTTTGTTTTTTTTTTTTAGGAAAAAAAGTGTCATTAAGGATGACGTTCGTTTTTGCATTTTTAGCAAACCGGACGATATAGTTTTTTTGGTCAAGTTTAAAACACCGGATCGATATTAGAGGCCTGTTGTATAAATTTGTATATAGATATCTATATGAATCTAGTTCGTATTTTTACTTTAATTAGTTTTTCTGACTTATAGCTGAAATCTAGAGTTAAAATATAAAAGATTTGCTCAGCAGTCAGGATGTTAGTTTGTAATTGAGCAGGTGTTAGGTGGTAAATTAAATACGGTATAAGATTTAGGGATAGCCTAGGGTCATGACCGGAGCCATTTTTCTAGCGGTACCTGTAAGTTTCCTTTTAGCGTACCCGCAAAATTTCTCTCTTTTAGCGCAAAAGTAAATTTTAAGCCAAAACTCAAATTTCAGTTTGATGTGCTAGCTCGCTGCATCGCCCAAAGCTTGGGCTGCTCCATGATTAAATCCGTGAACATCTTTCTCAACAACATTCACCCCTGAATGTGTCCCTTGATTCATATGAGTCTTAACCGCAGAGATGCCTGTCGGGTAGCAGGCACATGTCAGACTTTGGCTCTCAGCCGCCGTAGATGGTAGGTTGTTACCCCGTCTGAATCCGGGTGTTAAGAATAGGTTCGAGGATTGTTGTGTCCTAATCGTAAAGGCGATTTAAATACTCTTCTTCGTGAGATCGAGCGAAGAGGTGGTTTGCTACAAAATCAATGGGGCTATGGTCAAGTCCTTGGTTCATACCAAAATTTTCTTCGTTTTAAAAAAATTTTTCTTCTTAATCTTTTTAAATAATTATTTTGTTTCGACCCTCTGCTCATATTGGTAGTGGTTTTGTTCGTTGGTGGGCCGAATGGGTAATGAGCAGCAAGGATTTGATTAATTTTGATTTAATTCTAGGTAAATGTATGGCGTAGTGTTTTCGCAGATGGCGATTGTCACCCGGACATACCAAAGATCCACCATTTAATATACCCACGTTGGAAGGTACCTGAGGTGCCCTTGGTGTCACCCCTCGCCGGTTTCTTCTCCAGCCTCTGACCACGTCTGGATATCGTTAGGCACCGTTACTGGTTTCTAGTAGCGCATGCGCGCCGTAACCATGTTGGTTATTTAGTTATTTAGCTGGAATTCTTAGTCTTATGGATTATGTTCCATGTAATTTTTAGTTAGAAAATTAAAACAAAGCCTAATTTTCATTTTTTTGAGATGGCAGTAACAGTGCAGCTTGAATCGTTGGTTTACAACAGCCTCCTAGCGTATTATTTGTTTTATTTGGCACGAAGCCGTCTAGCAGGACTAATTGTCGCAAAACTGCTTTCAAAGGTTCCAGTGGCTCTAGAACCCTGTATTTAAAAGAAAGCCAGTGAGTTGGAGGACATCTGACTTTTCAATTTTCAGAGCATATATCTACTAGAGGCTTCGCTAGTTGTTAGTTTTAAGCTTAATTAACTATATATTTTAAGATTTTTTTAGACTGGTTAATATTTCTTGTGGTATACGAACCTTCCTTCGAGCCCATGGTTTTGATGAGAGCAGCGATTATTTCACATGTATCTTTAAATCTTTGGCCTGTAATCGTCAGAATTCGAATATCGTCACAGAGTCAAATCGCAAAAATTCGCCTGACCTTACCTGTTTTAAGTTAAGTTGTGTCGGTACGTAATGTCAATAACAATACCATACTCACTCTTTAAATTTATCTAAAACGTGCAACTTTTGGCTACTTCACATGTACCGTTGATCGACAAACCAAAACAGCCGCGTTTTGAATATTTGCGTTTTAAAAATGTTTGGTACAGCCAAAAACTATAATAATATGTATTGGAGAAACATTAAACCATTCGTATATGATGGCGGTTATGTAATAGTAAACTACAAATCACAATAAGTTAATTGTATTTCTTGTTTAGACTAAACAACTAACTATAAATATCTCAAAAACAGTTTGCATCCGAACCAGTTCTGACAAAAACCTTGCTTTTATTAATACAAAGCATAAAAACACTACCATAAAGTTAATATCGGGTCTAAAAGTTTTGTCTGCTCCTTTCGTTACAGTTTAATGAAATATTTTTTAAACGTAGTAAAAATTGATAGAGTAATAAAAGAAAAATATATTTCCTTATTTGAACCACTGTATTTCATATAATTAACTTATGGATATAGAATATGTTTAGTTTAATCTAATATTTTAACTATAAAGTTTTGTGTATTCAGTATTACCATTAATTGAATTCTTTTCACCAGCTCATAGTTAAAATTCAGTTTTAAATCAAAGTTTTTAACCTATAACTAAAAACTTAGAGTACTACTTTAGGCTTTATAATAGCTAGTAATGACAAACTTTTATGAGGAAAAGCCAGTTTAGTTAAATCATAACTTCTGAACTTTTATATTAAACTTTGCCTTGAGAGACCTCCTTGTCCTTTTACAGGATATGTCAGGTTATAAGTCAAAGATATCTAAGCTTCAAAAGCACTTTAAAATTAAATTGGTTTCACTATGTTAAATATTGCAGGTGTTGGTTTGTACCATTGTGGGTTGCGAGGATCCTGACGTAAAAATACAGTCGTAAATAGGCAAAACGCCGGACCACTGTGCCGTATTTGATTCTAAAATGTCTAAGTTCTAGCACTAGATCTAAACAGACTCCTGGCTAAGTCACGTTGACGACAAAGGTGGTGCTGGAGGGCATTTTGGATATAGAAGGCGCGTTCAACAACTTACCAGCCTCTCGCACTAATGAACGCCTTCAGGAAGAAGGTATCCCTGACACGATCACCGCTGGATCGAAGCCAGCCCGACAGGGTTATAAGATCCTTTAGGCACAGTAACCATGAGGCTAAAGTGGGAGGAACTCCACAAGGAGGTAGATGAACTATAAGACAGGTGACTGGTAAAGGTACAACTACGCCTCGAGTATGCTGATATTGCCTCGTCATTGTGTCGGTCATCTAGGGCACATATCAACTGGAATGCACGACATACGTAGACATCTCGTTGACAAATAGTTGCAAACAGGAAGGACTCTCAGTCAACCCTCGTCTAATAATAATCGTCCCTAACGAAAGAACGTGGAAGGACTAAGACCTTCCAGGCTCAATGGTAATCCTTTTAAAGAGGTCAGATATTTAGGAGACATCTTTGGTGCTACTGTGAAGCCTTTGTCAGCTACTGCGGTTTGCAAGGCTGGGTGAAAGAAAAACCTAAAGCGGCAGAATATGCCAGGGGGCCGGTTTCAAGCTTTGTGGGTCTGATTGAACAGACCAAAGCGGATAGCGTGCTCTAACCTATGGACGGAGAACACACAGTAAACCTAAGCGGGTTTGCAGTGTTGGAGGATATGCAGTCACCTCTGTAATCTAATCACAATCTAGTAACATACACTACTTAAAGGTACCCATTTTAATATATTAAATATTTTTTCATAACACACGTACGACACTAAAAATAAAAAGTAAGCCTTGCTTAAAAAAGCAAAAGTAAGTAAAACAAAATAAATTACTTAAGAAATTGTAAATAAAAAAAAAATAAAAAGATGTAACAGTTAGTCTACCGAGGGGGGGAGTTTTATTTTAAGTACAGGAATCTCAAAAACCACTGCCGCTGTAAAAATGATTAAATAGTTTTTAGGTCCAATATAACTATGGATTACTAAATATTTAAAAAAAAAACGTTATTTCTAAAAATGGTTTTTCTCCCATAGAACAAAAAAAATGTAAAAAAAATTGTTGTATATACGTATCTATGTTTGCAATGTAAATGTATAATCAGATAGGTATAATGTAATACTCCGTTTGTGAACTACGACATAAACTTGTACTTTTTAAATGGAAAGAATAGTAGGAAATGACAGTTTTAATAAGGTCTTTTATAGGCTTTTTAACTATATGGCGGGTGGCTATAGAAGCAGTTAATTTATTAGAAAATAATAAATTTGTAAAGCTTTGACACACTAAATCTCTTTAACTTTATATATTTTCACTTCACAACACAGGTTCACTTTAAAACTTTGGGTAAAATTAAAATTAAAAAGTAAAATTGACCATTTTATACCTTTCTTTAATACCTAAGTGAAAAATGGGTACACAAGTTTAATACTTTTTAAAAATTATAAAATGTTTAGAGTGCATTTTTGAAAACACCTTGTATTTATTTTTACCGTAAAATTTGTATACACAAAATAGGTTAAATGTTTATATATTTTAACAAAGAATCTCGCATTGTCGATGATGCAACGATGAAAAATAAACATACAGACGATCATGCAAAACGGTCACATTTGTATAAAAGGTCAACGTTTTTACGTGCTAACATTGACTTTTTATACAAATGTGTCAGTTTTGCATGACCGTCTATACCTCGTTTGGTTTGTGGTAATTTCTAACCAGCACGACGGGTATACAGGGTACAAACTGTAGTACAAAACTGCCATGGTAAAATTATCCCCTTTCCAAAATAGAAAAAAATTTGGTTAGTATAAGGATGAGTACCTTTTGTTCTTAAGATACAGGGTGTGAAAGTTGTAAAAAAATATTTATGGTAAATATGGTAAATATAGTTTATTCAATTTTGCAATGTTTTGTATGCCATTAAGAAGCTAATTTAATACGAACAGAAGTAAATTTAGTAAGTACAGTCTTAAGCGACAGCTGAACAAGTATTTCTAACAAATATAGGTACGCCATTAACAGGGGAAGGGCACGACATGTGTAATTCAGTCTGCGATGAGACCTCGCTCACTTTTACTCGATAAGGGTATTCAAACCTTTAAATATTTATTAGCGCCAAATGGCCAGCCATTTTAAAGAAAAATGCCTTAAAACTATTCAATTCAAATTTATTTACAGGGTGTTTTACTTATCCGACAACCTTTAAGGGCTAATTCTACAATAAAAAATAAGAAAAACTTTTTAAAAAGATAGGTCCTTAGTGTTAGGTTTGGTTAGTATTGGTTAGTTCTGGTTAGTATTGGTTTAGCTCTGGTCAGTCACTTTTTACACAAAACTAATAATTCAAATGTTTTTTATGTAGCTGTGTCTCCGCCAGTTTGTCAGAATGAGTGATAATGGATACATAATAATAATAATAAGATAATATAAACGTTGTTTCTTATACAACGGTATAATGTATAAACTTATGAAGCACGACAACCTAGCCAAATTCCCTTAGTAAATACTTGGTTTGTTTATAACTAATTTCGTAATTTAGTTTTATATTGATTTTTAGGCAACCCCATAGAATGTCGGTGGATTTACAACACTACGTTAATACCTTAGAGGATTTCGCATACTATTATTACCGCCTGCACGCAATTAATACACAAAAACCACAAAATTCCAAACTTTTATTCATCTAACTTCATCTTTTAAATTAACTTAAGCCTTTTAAATCATATTACCTTTGCCAAATTAATTAAATAGATTTAAATAACTACCGGCTGTAAATTTAAATAATCCCGCGAAACATGTCTTGCTAGCGTGTTCATTTGTAAGTAAGGGATTAGTTCAGGAGTAGCTGGTTTTCTCGTGCGTAGTAAATTTGCTGCCGTGAATGAGAGAGATGGTGATAATCCGACTACATAGTTATCGGTCTCTTATTTAGAAGCTTGTTGACGATATACTCGCCTTGGATACTTAGTAGATTAATAATCGACAGCGCTACTTCTGTTCATCTTTATTTAACTTATTGACATAGTCATTTAACTAAGATATCTCTTTTTATGAAGTGTAATACTGATGCCATTCTGTAAACAGACCCTCTTTTTATGATGTTTTTTGAACACTTAACAAATACGAGGCTAGGAGCTGCAATAAATAATTTTAAGCTTTCTTTTGCAATTCTGCAAGTGGCCGATCTAGAGTGGCAAACCGGGTTTAAGTTTTATTTAAATTTTAACAAATTTTAGTGATACCCAGTGTAAAGCCAGGTAATAACTGAACTATATCCAAGTCCTTTTAATCTTTTTATTTAATTATCGTTTTAGTTTTGAAAAGTAGAGTCATTTTTAAAATTAATTTAATAAATTCGTTACCGTCGTCTACAACGCACTTTTTTACCTTTTTTTCAGAAAAGCCGGCACGTTCTATACCGAAAATTCGTCAAATCTCTTCATTTAGAAGTGCTAAAGTTATCGGCAAAGGTAATACGATTTTTAAAATTATCAAATTTTGAGGAAACAATAAAGAATATGTTTTATATTATTTAAATTTAATTTTTAACCAATATTAATTGTAATTTCTAGAAGAGTGGTCATTTATGTGGTGATTATTGAACTTTGAGTATTGTTTGATACATTTTTTTAGTTTTACCAGTTTCTTTTATTTAAAAAAAAGGAAAACAAATTTAAATACTTTTAATTAAGAAAAAGGGGGCTAAATCTTGAGAAGTTATTTTACAGCAAGCTACATTTGCGTTTTTTTTCTTTTTAGCTCAACGGCCACTTCATTGTCTTCATTGTCTTCATTGACTTCATTGTCTTCATTTTCTTCATTTACTTCGTTATCCACTTAGTTTCCTACTTCTTTTTATATTACAAGCACGAATTCGCTTTCGTGTTATTCACACAATCATTACTACCTCCTGAATGCTGTAATTCATGATCTGTTACGTTGGTGGTCACTCAGAAATAGCTACGGCATTCTCATAAAGCGGCAGGCGGGCGTTTCAGAGCTGGATTTGACCCTTTGACCTCAAGTGCCGAGGCTTAAGTAAGATCCACCCACATTCTTGGAGGACTGCGATGCGAAGAAGACCTAGGTGAGAGTAGATTGTTCACATTTATGAATTTTTGATCCTTTTTTAAAGTAAATTTGTTCTAATATTAAAATTTGAGACTATCCCAAAGCAGGGATCTGTTATAGTTAGTATTTATTTTCACGCTATTATTAAAATTTGGGGCTATCCCGAAGAAGGGACCCATTATAATTTGTATTTATTTTCATACTGTTAATTAATAAAATTTGAGGTTATCCCGAAGCAGGGATCTATTATAATTTGTATTTCCTATCACATTATTATTAAAATTTGAGGCCATCCCAAGGCAGGGATCTGTAAATAACTGTATATATTCTCATACTATTAATAAAAACTGTATATATTGCAAAGGTTTGACTATCATTATTTCAACTCCCACACACGAGGGGTTTCTGCAAGAAGGAGGGTCTTAAGATTCTAATACACGTTTCGTGTGTGGCGCCCAAGTATTCCAACTAATAATATAAAAGGGGGCCTTCTTTCTTGTAGAGACTGCTTTAAGGGGGGACAGAACCCGCATATGATTTATGGCAGGAATGGGGAACTAAGTAGAACTACCCAGCTGCACCGTAGTAGCTAGCCTACGGGCCCTAGGGACAGTAAAAGAAATTTTAATAAAAAAATACAAAAAAGAACCTCCTAGGTAAGTTATATATTAGTTTTTTATAACACCCTAAGAAAACATTATATAAAGTGGAGCCTTGAACGTGGGGCTTTGTTCCATTTTTCCTGCTATTTCATTGCGCATTCTGCCTTCCTTGCGGTGGGAATAACTGATAGGAGAACCTTATTTTTTTCTCACATATTTAAATCTGTTTTTTTGCATTGGTGCATATAATTTATAAATTCATGACTGATAATTTTTTCTATTGTGAAATTTAAATTTTAGTAAGTAATCGTCCCTGAATATTGCTAGATTGTCGTTTTAACGTTTAGTACTTTCAGGTATTGGCTGTTTTACCAGCTTTGTTAACATTCTTTAAATTTTTTTACGATTAATTAGTTTTTCCTTGACCCACATATAATTATCTTACGGTTTTAGCATACTTTAAAGTTCTGGTTGCCTAATATTGGCTTTTGACTGTTTTGGTAGCTGGCTTGTACACATCAAGATTTTTTTTTTGAGGTAAATTTTATAAAGTTATTATGGAGGGAGTAATAGAAGCTAAACATTTAACGGAGTCTGAAATTGATTATCTTTTATCTTTATTCCAAATCAGTTCTAGGAGAAAAACTCTGAATACCAAACGCGGAATAGTGAATAACTTAATAGATCAGGGTAGTTTTATTAATAGGGAAGACCCTAATTTTGAATATCAATCGGAAACTGCAAACATTGACAAGAGCTTACGGGAGCTTGAAAGTATGATTATTGATTTTGACGGTCCAACAACAGATTCAATGTACAGAATTATTAACTCTCGTCTCATAATGTTGTCAGAAAGAATAAAACGCTTTCAGGTAACAGAAACTGTATTCCCCGATGCCGACGATTTAAATAAATATTCAAACTATAAAAAGAATGGTACGCGACCGCATTCGAACTATACACTCGCTTAAGGCAAAAAGGGAAACGGGCTTCTCGTCTTTCATTTGCTCCGGCAATAAATAACACGGACCAACCGTTAAATGTTACTAGCTCAACATGTAAATCAGTTCCTATTTATAAATGGGGTATAAATTTTGATGGTACAACCAGTGTTAAGGCATTTTTAGAGAGGGTCTCTGAGTTGGCTCTGGCTCGTAGTGTAGATGAGACAGAGTTATTTCAGAGTTGTTTAGACTTGTTTCAAGGGGCTGCTCTTACCTGGTTTAGGGCAAACCGCGATAACTTTACTAACTGGAAAGACGTAACTGACGCGCTTGGTCGTGATTTTCTACCTCCCTGTTACGAGGAAAACTTATTAGATCAAATAAAAAATAGATGTCAAGGAAAAAATGAAAACGTAATTCTATTTGTTTCTACCATGCTTAATTTATTTTCTCGTCTATCTAACCCTCCTTCAGAGGCAGAAAAGCTTAAAATAATAAGGCGAAATCTATTACCAAAATATTTAAATTATTTAGTGTTAACCGAGGTCAATGATATTAAAGAATTGACGGATTACTGTAAAAGGATAGACGAAGCAACCTTTTTAAAAATAAATATACTCCGCCTTCAGCAAGTTGCTTAGAATCCGACCTTGCCTACGTGGAAAGTCAACCAAGCGTTTCTCAGATTGAAAATGTTCAAAGTAAAAGAAGTAAAAATGTCACTTGCTGGAATTGCAGTAAGGAAGGACATTCTTTTAGTACCTGTAAAGCCCCTCGAAAAAAGTTTTGTTTTCGTTGCGGAAAAACAGACTTTGTAGTTAAAACTTGTCCAAAATGCAGTCAAAAAAACTAGGTGTGCAGCATGGTCATGGCCAAGACCCTGCTGAGAGTGTGATTACTGGCCGTACTTTCTATAAACATAAAATTGTTAACAGGTTGAATTTTCAACCACACATAAATAAACCTTTTCGTAAACCTATTACCGATTTAGCTGATTGGGAGTCATGGAGGGCTTATCTTAAAGAATTTCTTGCTAAACCAGAATTTTCCCCTGTTTTTGTAAATATGTCTTTTGATAAAAGACCTTATATAAGAGTAAGTTTATATGATGATCAAATTATATCTTTGCTAGATAGCGGGGCTACAAATTCTTGCTTGGGTACTTATGGTATACATTTGATAAAAAAATATAATTTAGTAGTGTCCGACTATGATAAAAATTAATTACCGTCGCAGACGGCAAAAAACAAGTTGTTTCAGGAATTTGCCAATTGCCTTTATCGCTTAATAATCAATTAAAGCTCATCGATGTTCTTGTAGTACCTTCTCTAAAATGTAACCTTATTTTAGGAGTAGATTTTTGTAAAAGATTTTCCTTAAAAATTGACTTTCATAATAATACCTGGGACGTATCTTCTGACTTAGATGACGTTTATGTCAATGTTGTGACCGCCAGTGATGATAATGTTTCATCCCATTCTCCACCAGGGTTAAAAATTTTAACCCCAGAGCAAACATCTGAGGCTCAGAAGCTCATTGACTTGTACAAAAACGTCTCTTCAGAAGATAGGTTAGGGCTCACGGATAAAATAACTGTCGATTTAGATACTGGGGATGCGCCCCCTTTTAAAAAAGGCAATGGCCAATGTCACCTTATCAATTAGAAATTATTAATAAAGAGCTAGATAAAATGTTACAAATGGGAGTTGTTGAACCCAGTTTTAGCCCTTATAATAGTCCTATATTGCTAGTTAAAAAAGTAATGGGGAGCATAGATTTACTTTTGATGGACGTGCACTTAATAGAGACCTAAAAAGGACCGTTATCCCTTACCAAGGGTGGACGATATTTTGTCTATGTTACGGGATGCTAAATACCTCTCAAGTATCGATCTAAGACATAGCTTTTGGCAAATTCCTCTAACAGAACGTAGTAAGGAAAAAACCGCTTTTTCTGTTCCAGGTCGGGGATTATTCCAATTTAAAACTTTACCTTTTGGTATCTCTAATGCGGCTCAAGTCCAACAAAGACTTATGGACAGAGTGTTGGGTCCAGAAATGGCACCCTATGTGTTTTGTTATTTAGACGATATTATTATAACTGGAAAAACTTTTTGATCATCATGTAACGCTTTTTAAAGGAAGTTTACAGACGTCTGCAAGACGCTAATCTGACTATAAATTTTAAAAAATGTAAATTTTTTCGTGATTCGCTTTCTTATCTGGGATATGTAGTGGACGGTTCAGGTCTTAGAACGTCTCCCGAAAAAATTGAGGCAATTGTTAACTATAAAAAACCTGAAACCACCACTCAAATTAAAAGTTTTTAGGTATGTGTTCGTGGTACCGGCGTTTTGTTGAGCATTTTAGTAACTTAGTAGCGCCATTAAATGATCTTATTAAGGGGAAAGGTAAAAAACAACCTATTAAGTGGACGCCGCAGGCGGAAGAAGCTTTAGGGATATTAAGCAAAGAATGGTATCTGCACCAGTTTTGGCTTCACCAAATTTTGCAGAACCTTTCATTATTCAGTCTGATGCAAGTGATTTTGGTGTGGGAGCAATTTTAATGCAAAAACAAGATAATAAAGATGTCGTTATAGCATACGCTAGTCGTACATTAACCAAGTCAGAGCGAAATTTGTCTGTCACTATGAAGGAATTACTAGCACTTGTTTTCGCATTGGAAAAGTTCCGATGTTTTTGTAGAACTAGGCCCCAAATTTAAAGTCTTAGTGGATCACGCTTCCCTAATATGGTTACGTAACTTGGAAAATCCAACCGGTAGGTTGGCTAGAATGCTTACAAAATCCAACAATTTGATTTTGATTTAGCGCATATTCCAGGCCGAGAAAACGTTCCTGCCGATTTTCTCAGTAGATCTGTTCATACCGAAATTAATATTTTAGACGTATCGTTGGATTCGCTTGACAAGTGGTATATAAATCTTAGGAATAAAATTCAGGAAAATCCAGAACTTTATCCTCACTGGTTGGTAAAAAATGGATATATATATAAACACCTAAAAAATAAAATTCCTCTTAAAACTAATATAGCTGAGTGGAAGCTGGTGGTCCCTCAGTCTGAGCGCGTTAAAATTTTAAAAAATTGTCATGATTCGCCATTGTCAGCACATTTAGGTTATTTTAAAACTTTTAAAAAAATAGCTGAGGATTATTATTGGCCGAAAATGAGAAGCCAAGTCCTAAGATATGTACGCCACTGTCAGGTATGCCAAAAAAATAAAATACCTAACTTTACGCGTTTCGGTCATATGGGTGCTCAAAAAAAGGCATACTTTCCTTTTGAAATGGTTGCCGTTGATTGTATGGGACCTATTGTTCGTAGTAGCAAAGGGAAATACTTTTCTAGTAGTCGCGGTAGATATATTTTCTAAGATGACCGTTATGAAACCGTTGCGTAACGCCACCGCACCAGCAATAGTAAATTTTTTAAGAAATGACGTATTTTTACCTTTTGGTGTTCCCAGAGTTTTAATCTTAGACAACGCAACGGCTCATAAAAGTAAAGTTTTTAACGAAATGGTGAAAGAGCTAAAAATACCCAAAGTATGGTATAACTGCCGTTATCATCCTAACTTTAATCCCGTGGAGCGCGTAAATAGGAATATAGGTGCCGCTATACGGTCGTATATTAAAGATTCACATAAAAGTTGGGATACTCATATTCCGGATTTTCAAAGTGCGTTAAATTCTGCAGTTCATGAGTCTACCGGGTTCACTCCAAACTTTTTAGTTTTTGGCAGAAAAGTACCTATTCGTGGAGATTATTATGATAACGTAAGTCAAGAAGGGTTTAACATTCAAGAAGATCGACATTCGTATGCTAGGGAACTTAAAAATTTGCCTGAAATTTACAAGAAAGCTCAAGAAAAACTTTCCGTGGCTTACGATAAAAATTGCAATACATATAACCTGCGGAGACGCGAACAGGTCTACAAGATTGGCGATAAGGTATGGAAAAGGAATGTAGTCCTCTCTAATGCGGCAAATGATTTTTCGGCCAAACTAGCTGAAAAATATATCTTATGTATAGTCAGAAATGTAAAGTCTAAAACTTCCTATGAATTAAATACTCTTGATGGGAAAGATGCCGGTTGTTGGCATGTTTCCAAATTAAAACTTATTACGGGCCTGAATCGGCAAATTCTGAAGATGAAACGTAATTTTTCAAATTAGATTTTTATTATTTTTTAAGCACAAAAACAGGTTTATTACTTTTGGTTTAGTGAGCTATTACCTTAGTACCTTATTAAGCATAAAGTTTTGAGAATATTGTATAATTAAATATCTATATCTCTAAATGTGGTGGAGATTGGGGTGAAAACCGTAGGCCGCTATGGCCGATTTAATATTTTGAGCTAAAGCCCGTATTTTTTCTTGCACTTACCTTATTTTGACCGTGGTTCAAAATTACCTACCTTACCTTGTTTATTTATGTACCTTTTTTTTACGGTACACTTACCTTATTTGAACGTGGTTCGTTCAAATTACCTGCCTAAACTTATTAAGTTATGTAATTTTTGGTGATTTACCTTGTTTTGAGGGTGGTTTAGGATAACCTACCCTACTTTGTTAAATTATGTAATTTCTTGGGGCACCTATTTTTTTGAACGTGGTTCGTTCAAATTACCTGCCTAAACTTATTAAGTTATGTAATTTTTGGTGATTTACCTTGTTTTGAGGGTGGTTTAGGATAACCTACCCTACTTTGTTAAATTATGTAATTTCTTGGGGCACCTATTTTTTGAACATGGTTCTAATTACCTGCCTAAACTTGTTAAATTATGTAATTCTTTGGTAATTTACCTTGTTTTGAAGGTGGTTCAAATTAACCCACCTTACTTTGTTAAATTATGTAATCACTTAGTGCACCTACGTTTTGAACATGGTTCAAATTTGCATACCTTACCTTGTAAATTTTGTAAATAGATAATTTAGTAAAATCTTGTAAATAATTAATTAATTAGGATTTTTTAGCTAATGCTAATCGCTGACTAAAAAATTAAGTAAAAATAATCCCTTTAATTCGTAAATGCCTTTCGATTAACTGCCTTAGGAATGGTGATGTTACCTTCTGCCTTATTTTCTTAGTTTAAAAGGAAAAATAATAGATAACTAATTTTTATACAGGGCGAGCTGCCTACTTAGTGGTCGATTTTTATTTTTATTTTTGGAAAATATTCGAAAATATCTTAAGCATTGTGGCAGAATTTGTTTTTATTTTTATTTTATCGCTTTAACCACTTATACTTACGGCAGACTCATTTTAAATTAAATTTTATCAAAAACTATTTTGTTCTTTAGTAAAAAATAACCAACCATAAAAATCAATTTAATTCTATAGAAGCAAACCCAAGCGAAAAAAATTGGTTTCAATTTTTTCTCTTTCTCGAGGAGAGGGTAGTGTAACGTGTCACTTTTACACAAAACTAATAATTCAAATATTTTTATGCTTAGCTGTGTCTCCGCCAATTTGTCAAGAATGAGTGTTAATGTATAATAATAATAATAAAATAATATAAACGTTGTTTCTTATACAACGGTATAATGTATAAACTTATGAAGCGACAACCTAGCAAATTCCCTTAGTAAATACTTGGTTTGTTTATAACTAATTTCGTAATTTAGTTTTATATTGATTTTTAGGCAACCCCCATAGAATGTCGGTGGATTTACAACACTACGTTAATACCTTAGAGGATTTCGCATACTATTATTACCGCCTGCACGCAATTAATACACAAAAACCACAAAATTCCAAACTTTTATTCATCTAACTTCATCTTTTAAATTAACTTAAGCCTTTTAAATCATATTACCTTTGCCAAATTAATTAAATAGATTTAAATAACTACCGGCTGTAAATTTAAATAATCCCGCGAAACATGTCTTGCTAGCGTGTTCATTTGTAAGTAAGGATTAGTTCAGGAGTAGCTGGTTTTCTCGTGCGTAGTAAATTTGCTGCCGTGAATGAGAGAGATGGTGATAATCCGACTACATAGTTATCGGTCTCTTATTTAGAAGCTTGTTGACGATATACACGCCTTGGATACTTAGTAGATTAATAATCGACAGCGCTACTTCTGTTTATCTTTGTTTAACTTATTGACATAGTCATTTAACTAAGATATCTCTTTTTATGAAGTGTAATATTGATGCCATTCTGTAAACAGACCCTCTTTTTATGATGTTTTTTGAGCACTTAACAAATACGAGGCTAGGAGCTGCAATAAATAATTTTAAGCTTTCTTTTGCAATTCTGCAAGTGGCCGATCTAGAGTGGCAAACCGGGTTTAAGTTTTATTTAAATTTTAACAAATTTTAGTGATACCCAGTGTAAAGCCAGGTAATAACTGAACTATATCCAAGTCCTTTTAATCTTTTTATTTAATTATCGTTTTAGTTTTGAAAAGTAGAGTCATTTTTAAAATTAATTTAATAAATTCGTTACCGTCGTCTACAACGCACTTTTTACCTTTTTTCAGAAAAGCCGGCACGTTCTATACCGAAAATTCGTCAAATCTCTTCATTTAGAAGTGCTAAAGTTATCGGCAAGGTAATACGATTTTTAAAATTATCAAATTTTGAGGAAACAATAAAGAATATGTTTTATATTATTTAAATTTAATTTTTAACTAATATTAATTGTAATTTCTAGAAAGAGTGGTCATTTATGTGGTGATTATTGAACTTTGAGTATTGTTTGATACATTTTTTTAGTTTTACCAGTTTCTTTTATTTAAAAAAAAGGAAAACAAATTTAAATACTTTTAATTAAGAAAAAGGGGGGCTAAATCTTGAGAAGTTATTTTACAGCAAGCTACATTTGCGTTTTTTTCTTTTAGCTCAACGGCCACTTCATTGACTTCATTGTCTTCATTGTCTTCATTGTCTTCATTTTCTTCATTTACTTCGTTATCCACTTAGTTTCCCACTTCTTTTTATATTACAAGCACGAATTCGCTTTCGTGTTATTCACACAATCATTACTACCTCCTGAATGCTGTAATTCATGATCTGTTACGTTGGTGGTCACTCAGAAATAGCTACGGCATTCTCATAAAGCGGCAGGCGGGCGTTTCGAGCTGGATTTGACCCTTTGACCTCAAGTGCCGAGGCTTAAGTAAGATCCACCCACATTCTTGGAGGACTGCGATGCGAAGAAGACCTAGGTGAGAGTAGATTGTTCACATTTATGAATTTTTTGATCCTTTTTAAAGTAAATTTGTTCTAATATTAAAATTTGAGACTATCCCAAAGTAGGGATCTGTTATAGTTAGTATTTATTTTCACGCTATTATTAAAATTTGGGGCTATCCCGAAGAAGGGACCCATTATAATTTGTATTTATTTTCATACTATTAATTAATAAAATTTGAGGTTATCCCGAAGCAGGGATCTATTATAATTTGTATGTCCTTTCACATTATTATTAAAACTTGAGGCCATCCCAAGGCAGGGATCTGTAAATAACTGTATATATTCTCATACTATTAATAAAAACTGTATATATTGCAAAGGTTTGACTATCATTATTTCAACTCCCACACACGAGGGGTTTCTGCAAGAAGGAGGGTCTTAAGATTCTAATACACGTTTCGTGTGTGGCGCCCAAGTATTCCAACTAATAATATAAAAAGGGGCCTTCTTTCTTGTAGAGACTGCTTTAAGGGGGGACAGAACCCGCATATGATTTATGGCAGGAATGGGGAACTAAGTAGAACTACCCAGCTGCACCGTAGTAGCTAGCCTACGGGCCCTAGGGACGGTAAAAGAAATTTTAATAAAAAAATACAAAAAAGAACCTCCTAGGTAAGTTATATATTAGTTTTTATAACACCCTAAGAAAACCTTCACCATAACCGACGTTTCCACAAGGTCACAGAACAGGGGCGCCTCCACGCATGTGACGTATAGATTTTTGCAATATACATTAGAGGGTCTATACGTCACTGGGGCAAATGTACCATATGGAACTATCTTCTTGGGACAATGAGACCGGTGGACCATCAAAACTAACTTTGCATTAACAAACCAACTTAACTTATTTGATTAACTAAATTTAGTACGGGCATATCCTAGGGATAGCCCATTACAGGAACTGAACAACTTAACTTTATACTTTACTTCACTAACTGCTTGTTATCTAATAAACAATCAATCCCCTGTCTTAAAATTTTGTTCTCTTTAAATATTAAATTTTTCAGTATTTGTTTTTGCATTTCTAGGCAACTCTGCTTGTTTAATGTTTTGTTTTTATTATTATAAGAGTAACCTAGAAAATTGTTTGATTTCTACTTTTTAAACCTTGACACTTCACGTATTGTTTTATGTACCAAATTTCCCAATGTTAAGTAACCAATTATATTTAAATTTCCCAAAAATACCTCTTAAAATAACAGACTATTTTTGGCCTCCTTATGGTTATCGTTATTAAACATAACGATTACGGCAGCAGTTTTAGACAGAGATTTTGCAACCTCTTTTAAGAAATTTATCTTGCGTCTGCGCTTTCGACCCATAACCTTATTTTTGCCTGTGGTTCGCCGATTTTAAAGTTTGCGAAAAATCAGTATTTACTTTATTCTCCATAAGTTATATATTGATTTTTTTAATATATGCAAACAGTTCCCTTGATTTTGTTTTTTAAAGTAGATGTAAACAATACAGTATAAGCAAAAAAGCAAGTGTGCCAGATTGTAACATGTAAATTAATTACTGATTTAAAACATCCTTAAAAATGCAAGTCCGTTTTAATTTCTTTACACTATTTTATTTTTCTTACTGCTATGAATTTTTCGCTAATTATTCGTTATGTATCAATAATATTTTTAATTAATACGGTATTAAAATTTCAACCTTCTTAAATAATCGATATTAAAAATTTTACAATTTGGCAACCACGCAGTTTACCAATAACGATAAAGATAACGATAAGCTCTTCGGTATTCATCCGTAATTAAAGGAGTCCGGTATGGTTAATAACGATAACGGATCATGTTTGCGTTACTGCGCAGTCTCAGAATAAAGTTAACCACAACGGAATTGCAAAATAAGGGGTGCAAAATACCCCATTTTCAATTGTTTTTTGTTGGCAACACGTTAATCAGCAGGAAAAATACTGCAACTTTACTAATTTAACCAAATTTGTATCTCCAATAATAAAGAAATTAGCAATGGTGCCAACTTAAAAATGATAACAAATTTATTTCTTTTTATAATCCGGAAATATATCTACTTCTTTACAGAACGATCATACCATTAATTACAAACGTAATTTAATAAATGGAAGTAATATTTAATAAAGTTTGATTAAATTTCGAATAAAAGCGCGTTTCGGAAAAGTTTTAATTTGATATTTAAACCCTGCCAATTTAATTAAATCGTGTTATTCCAGAAACCTGCTATAGTAGGGGAGCCCATGACGCTAAATAGGGATTTACTCGAGCGTGCTAGAGACCTACTGGGTTGCAAAGCTTAGATGATAAGAAGAAAAAAATGTTATATAATAAATACCCAGAGCCGTATTAACTGTATAAGGCGCCCTAGGCTAGAATTTCCAGAGCGCCTATTTTCCACTAAAAAATTTTTGAACAGCAAAAAAAAATAGTCCTTACCTCCATACCGCCTATTTTCAGTGTTAATGACCAAAAAAAAAAGATCATTCTCTCCTTTTCGCGTCCAATTTATTTATTTTCAGACAAAAAAATGTTCTTATCCCCACCCGACCTAAACTTTTTTAGAAACTTCCCTATCTAGCGCCTATTACTCCCCTGACTGGCGCCTATTTTTTCATGGCGCCCTAGGCTGTAGCCTAGTCAGCCTAATGGATAATACGGCACTGTAAATACCTTTTCATCGGTGGGGAAGTAACTATAGACTTTTAAATATTTCAAAAAATACTATTATTATTTTGGCTTGTGGAAATCGTTTAGGTCGTATCAGATTATATATTTTTCGTTATCCCTAAATTATTTTCTTTAAAATAAAAAAATGCCACGTTCCAAAATGTTAAACTGACGTTTTTCTTTGTAGCCCTCTGTTTCCTTTACGTCACTCTCAAATTGTCAGATTAGTAGAATATACTCTATTTAGCATGTAATTAACTTGCCTTATGTTAATCTGAGGCGCTCGACAATTTCTGATGGATATATTTTTGTTTTTTATGATCGGCCCTGTATACGGGGCTCATATTTGGTAGAGGTACTTAACCAGGTACAAGGTATCCTCCTATATATTAGTAAATCCCGAAATCTCCTCTTGTGCTCCCCTACCACTAAGTGCACTTTATTAAAGTTTCGGTAAACGAGAAAAACTTTGTTACTTTAGAATTAATAAAGATTTTGACCTAAAAAATGGGATTGTACTTAATAACTTCTCAAAACAGATGTTGCCACTGTAAAACTTATATTTTGTTAAAAAAAAATTGCACCCGACTTGTTTCTGCGATTAAAAACATTATCTCTAAAAGGTTTTTAAAAAATGCTACAACAAATTTCCTAGGCTAAATTATGACGATCCGTCCCAATATAACTTTGTCTAAAAAGTGGATGTTTTCGAAAATATAGAGTGTTAAAAAATTGTTCTGGTTTTGGTATTTTATAAATAATTCTGTTGAGTAATTTAGTAATGGGGGTATTTTTAAAATATTTGACTCAAGAAAGTTTTCGGAGGTAAGAAATAGGAATTTGCTATCAATTTTATTGTAAACCCTAGATGGTGCCACCTGCGCTATATTGTTCAAATTACAAACAAAATAAGTTTTTTGTGCCACTATGTATTACATTTTAGACAAATATTTGTATTCTTTATTAAATTTTACATAAAAATAATTATTAGTAAAAGTTAATTAAAACAGCCCTTTTGGAATATTTGGATTTAAAAAATAACTTTTGGAAGAATATGAAAGGTTTTCATGTTTATGGGAAAAAGTTCTCCCGATTTTAAAAACGGAGCAAAGAGGGATCATGCTAAAGAAATTCTGCTGCCCCTATTAGGACCTTCTACATTAATAATAATAATACATTGGTTGCTATCGTGATTGTTTTTATACGTGTAGACACCTCAATTTCATAATAGGACTATCGAGGTTACTATTATGAGAACACTTTCACAAGAGTTATATTACCGTAAAAACGAGGCTTTAGAGTGTAAATCCATAGGTTATTTTAAGAAAAAAGTTCATATAAACCTATGTCATAAATGTCTTAACCTTTAAGGTACACAGTGGTAAATATATATATATATATATATAAAACTTTACCACCCTGTATCTCTGACCAGTAAAAAGGTCTGTTTTACTAACTTCGAGAATTGGGTGACCGGCACCAGCGGTGTTTTGGGCAACGGCACACGGTGTTCTGTTCGGGGATGCGGACCGAGCAACAATCATCCAAGTTATGGAATGAATGGTGTGTGAATGGGAAGGAGTAGGGGTCAAGGTACAATAAGCCTTCAGGCTGCAGTGCACCACCTAGGGGGCGGTCGTCGGACCTGGGTGGGATGACCCCGAAAGAGTGGAAAAAAACTTCGAGAATTACTCTGGCATGTTTATTACAACAAAACGTGTTTAATAAAGTAAACATACATAGTTACCAAAGATTGTCCATAAAATTTACTTTAAAAACACATCCTGAACCGTCGCTTTAAAGATTTTTGCACTAAACACAATTGTTTGTATAAAATAAAGCACAAACAGGCGCATGATAAATGACTGATTTTTATATAAAAACGTGAGTTTACATATTACAATTAAAAATCGGTAAAAATCTCATTTTCGCCAAAAATGTCAGTGGCTGGTTTCTGCAATAAACGAGTGGTAAGATGGCAAACCCGATATCACTTTTAGTAAAATTTTCAGGAGAGTACTAAAAATCACACATTTAGTACAATATTTAAATTTTGCAACTAATTGTTTTTATATTAGTAAGTTGCAAGATTTCCATATTGCACTGAAATTGTCATTTTTAGGAATCTCTCCTGAACATTTTACTAAAAGTGGCATATACTGTTTGAGCAAGCAGTTTTGGTACATCGGCGAGTAATAGAATAACAAAACAAGCATTATTAGTCTTGGATGTTTACATGCCGGGATTTATTTAGATTGTCTCTTTTCCTTACATTGCCTATGTGATATGTTATTTAGCTCAACCTGAGAATTTTACCATCTTACCACAGGTTTAATACTTTAACCAAAAAACTGAAAAAAACACAAAATATAATGACATTCTAATTTAACGATGTTTGATTTGATTATAATTAAATATGTAATACACTTAAGCACATAATGACAAAAATACATTGTTGCCAACTATGTACAGGGTGTTCGGAAATTTAAGGGGTCATTCTGCAATGTAAAGTAATGTTACTAAGTCCTTTGACAAAATGTCGAAATCTCCCTGGTTGCCAAGTTAGGGGGTTAAAATTTTAATTTTAATTTTTGTTTTTTCGCTACATTGCTTTTATTTTTAAACTCATCTAGTTAACATTCGACAAACGAATCAAGCTCTGCAGATAAAATTTTATAATAAAAGTACTTTTTCAATATCGCCAGAGGGCACTTTACCTGTGACATAAAATTTATTTACTTTATAGCTGTTTTATTTTGACAGACATCGTAAGAGGGCTATAACGGCTTTGTTTATGGCATCTTTGATTCACAAAAAGCCGCAAGGGTCTATTTTTGAGCGTGTGGGGTCCTCTTAAAATGTATTCAATGCAAATTTTGTACCCTAAAAAACGAGCAAATATAAAAGGGCCCTGTCAATAAATAAGTATTGTCTTCCCTGTATAAACTATATACAACTATATACGTAGTGAGAATTTGGTTGCCTAAATCATTGTGAAGAGCCAATAAGGTGGTCATGCTTTCCATTACAACATTTACACATTTTTTCAAAGAACAGTCGTTCGTGGAGAACCACATATTCGTTTTGGAAGCCCCTAATTTTACGGAGGCCTTAGGTCAGTAGACCCGCCTGTCCCCCTTAAATCCGGTCCTGTTTATCACGTGTAATATGGTTTAATTGCCAAGTGTACCGGTTCGCCAAACTGCTTTGATTATCTTGGCTATTTATAGACATTCCACTCTACTGATGAGAAATTAATAACTAATTAGTCTTCCATTTTCTGATGTCCTATACAAACAAACCCCAACTAGAACTTTGATCTTAGTTAGACTACCTAAACTAAACATTCCGTAAAAGAATACATTTGACAAGTAAAATTAACAACTATATATATATTAAGAGGCTATTTTAAAACAAAATATTTTACTTTGGTTTTATTTTAGGGTGGTTGTCGTAGTACAATATTGTCAGAAAATACCGGGTGTCGACAAATTCATTAGACAAGCCTACTTCTAGAGCAAGGATGACGAATCATTTCGTGTCAACGTGCCATTTTAGTCGAAAAATGTAAAATCCTACGCGAGCCATGAAATACTTTAGGCCAGTTTGTAAAAAATGTTAAAGAGCAAAAAAAGGGGCTCAACCTAAAATTTTCAAATGATGTTTCAGGCATCCCATGCAGCCAAAAAATAATTTTAAGTCAGTAATTAAAAAAATGTAAAGAACAAAAAAAGGTCCTCAACTTAAAACTGTCAAATTATGTTTTAGGCGTCCGATGAAGCCATGAAATACTTTTTAGAGCGAGGTAACAACTGAAAAGCGAAAAAAGGTCTTTTACGTACTTCCGTTCTTGCCCCTTCCGGCAAAGAGCCTCTAGCGGCACACAATCTATATGAATGATTAATAAAATTATGGATCCCAATCGACCTACTTTATGCTCCAAATACAAGTCATATCTGTTTTTACTTTAGCAAACAATGTAATTAACAAGTATTAAACAAAATAACAAATGACAAAAAAATCAGTGAAGCAGTACCATTATTTTATAAAGTAATATCACCATTTGTGAGACAATTAATTTAATACTAATAATATTAACGTGCGTCCAGATTTAAACCAGGGCCTGCAACCGTACCAAGTCGCGCATATCTGGATGTTAGAACGAACGCTGGACAAAGAAGTATTTTTGAAATTAGCGGTTCATAAGTGAAATATTTAAAGTTGATTCTACGTTCTCCAAAATTTTATCAGATATATGTACTAATAGTTAGGGATCCCTGGACCATTTATCCAAATTATTACTAACAAGCTAATTTTTTGTGAGTTGCTTTATTTTGACGAGACGACCATTTTCTTTTTCCTTCAACAATTTTTGTTGGTGGTAGCATAACAGGGGTAGCAGAGATTAAATTTGTTGATTTCATAAATATCAAAAACCAGGATGACGTACTATTCGTAGGACAATGTGCACATAATCTAATAAAATGTTATGTGCTTTAAATAGGTGCTTTTAAATCAACAAGTTCATTTTATAGTCGGCTAAAAACTTGGATTATGACACAGGGTGACACAAAGTTTGCTTTGTTACTATTGACGATTTAAAAGAAACTTTAGTCAAAGAGTAGTGTTTTATACATACAGTAAGGTTGCGCGGGTTGAAACAAATTTATTTTTAGCCGCGTCCAGACTCTGCAAGAATTTGCCAAACATCTGTCCAACTAATCAACCTGTTTCGTGCTCCTTTGACGCTAACAAGCTCTGAATCACCGGCAAATCATTCGCCAAGCTCCTTGAAACGACGTGAATTTCACCCACGTCCAAAAAGGTAGTAAAATAAGTGCTTCCATTAAAAAAAAGAATCATATTTGATGACCAATGCTTATTTTTGTGCCACTATGTATACATGACTTTATCATAAGAAAACGCAGTTAAAAAGCAAAGATTTACGTATTCAAGCGTTTTTCCAAACAGTGTGCGCCTCGGCGTTCCGGTGTGCCACAAGGAATGATTCGGCGCCCTTAACATCCGAGTTGTTACACATACTTTATACTTTATAGATTTGCAGTACTTTCTTGGACGCTGTTTTATAAATTCCTACTACGCTCAACACCCTACCGTGCTGAAATGCAGGAGGATTTAATGGGAGTTTTTATTTTAGAACACTGTAAAAATACTACTATGCGCCAGCACAAATATGGCGCAGGAATTCTTAAAGTAGAACGCAGAAATCAGCCCTATAATTGCTAGGCATATAGTAACCTGAAATTTGTTTTTATATTTGAAATTCATACTGCATGGCAACAGGAGACGCTTCGCCATCGCCTTAAATCTTTTTACTTTACCGCTTTATTGCATTTATTTGAATCATACGGTTGTTTTCTTTTAGTTTTATGTGAATTTTAAACGCGGTTTATAACCTAAAAGTAGTGTGTCAATGTTTGTTTTTTAAATAAAGCTCCTGAGGAGTTCTTTATAACCCCAGAATATAAAGTGAATACCTTTACCTCCCAAATTGGCGGTACTTTGACACTATAAATACCTGATTTGGATGGCCATAGCTCCAAAACTAATAAAGTTTTTTGTCCTACCCTGTATAGTATTACCAATATTACCATTAAATGAATTCTTAAAAGAGCTTTACAGAAAATACCACATTAAATGTATCTAACTTTAACAGATTCGGAAATACGGCCATCTAAATGAGGTATTCAGGTAATTTTCAAAGTACCGCCATTTTGTAGTAGGTAAAGGTAGGTATCGACTTTATATTCTGGTGTTATAAAGTACTCGTCGGAGCTTTAAAATGATGTGCCACAAGACCCCCTTTCCATTTAATTTTTCTTTTTAAAATGGCGCCCAGCTGTGAGTTTGACATTTATATCTGTCATTTCCTGTCTAAAATTTGGTTTATGTTGTCTCACTAAAGTCCTCAAATTTTCATGAAAAAATACCAAACAATTCAAAAGTTAGGAGATGAGGTCCTGAATTTAGACAAGCACTGTATAATGTTTTGTCAGATTTTTTGGCTTTGCTAACATCATTTTGTAATACCTCGTATCAATTTTAATTAAAAGTTAAAATATTTATTAGCTTAATAAATAATAAATATTATAAATACTTGCTGTATAACCATAGTCAAAAGACAAAACAAATAAAAAATAATAGCTTAATAGCTAGCCAATAAAAATGTACAATTACAGAACTAAAAGTTTAATTTTAATATTTTTAAAAATAAAATTGTCTTTTAAATGAAACCGAATATGTAATAACAAAATTCCCAAAAGAACTCATAAACTATGACTTTTTCTAAAAATGGTTATGTATTAATTATCTCACTGTATTTGAGCTGTTTGATTTACTTTGACTGATTTGTAATGCTTTTGGGCACAGACCTTTTGTTACCAGGTTAAATTTTATTCGAAATAAAATTATGCGTTTGCATGCTGTTAAATTTCTTTCAAACTGGAGCACAAGTATGGTTTAGAGTGGTAAAGGGAGGTGATACTGTTCGTATTTGCTCTGCGTTTCAACTCCATGAAGGCGCTGACACGCAGTAGGAATTCACAAACCGCTTATGCATTTGCATCCTTTTAAATTCCTCCCAGACTGCAGCACCAAACGCACGTAGGGTTTAAAGAGGTAAATAAAGGTGATACTGTCCGTAGTTGCTACTGCGTTTCAACTCCATGAAGGTGCTGACACGCAGTAGGAATTCATAAATCGCTTCTTGGACACAACTGTATACATATGACGAGTAAGGGCGCCATGATAAAATACTAAACCTGTCAGTGCGCCGCATACCGAATCCCTGGTAGAAATAATGTTTAAATCTTTATTGTAACATAAAAGGGTAGGTTTTTGCGCAAAAAGTACAAACAAAATTTTATTAAAAGCGGAACATTTTGCTGCCCCTAGAAACATGCCGCCTGAGGCGATCGCCTCTCTGGCTCAGCCCTTGAGCCAGCCCTGTACAAGGTTTTCCATTTAAAAAAAGTTTACCTTTTCATTTTTCTTGAGTGTTTGATGTTGATTTGTTTCTTATTTTATTTAAAAAATAACAGATGAAAAATACGAAACTTTTATACAGGAATTTTTTTTCCATCCTTTGTGGTTAACGTTAAAAGTGGGTGACAAAATGTAAATGAAAACCCTGTACAAGCGCTAAATTATGTTGTGTTTCAAAACCAAGCCTTTATTTTGATATAAACATATGAAAATATAGCGTAGAATTTTAGATTATTCCCGTCATCATATTCCCTGGAAAATACGGCGCGGCGTGATGTCGGAGTAAACAAAGTTTGTTCAGACGTGAATTTACAACGTTATTAGGGATAACCGGAATATTCCAGGCGTCAACCAGTTAGGCTTTAAGTTCCATTAGAGCAGATTTATGTTGAGGGTTATTGTTCTTTTTATGTTTTAGTGGCGAAACAAAGGCAACTTTATAAGTTTATGCAGGATAGTACAGGGTGGCGCCTTTTCGTTGAGCGGGGTATAGCGAATACTAAAAGAGATAGAGCAAATCTGGTTGCACAATCTTGATTTTGATTATTAAAAAATTAGTAGTGAAAATAAATCATATAAGTTGATTTGTTTTGAAGATACAGAGTGTTTTTCAAATTTTGTCAATTTGACTAGGCACTTGTTATTAGAGATAGAAAAAAATCGTAAATAAAAAGTTTTAGGGATTTTTACGTAGAATTTAGTAGCATACCTACGTTTTTTCCATTGACTTTGATTTTAAAGTTATAACACAAAGTTGTTTTTTTATGAAACACCCTGTATATTTTATTATCAGTTGAAAGGTATCCATAAAAGCTATAGAAAATACCATATTTAATATATCTATTTTTATTAGTTTTGAAAATATAGCCATCATCATGATTTTTTAACGAAACACCATTTATATTACTCCTTGCATAGATATTTTCAAGAGGTTAATATGACCATATAAATCTAAAAAATAATAGATATACGCACTAAGAATTGGAAGCTCATACTTCCCAAACTTATTTTATATATGATCAATTCTTAAAGGTCTTTAAAATGTCTTTTTAATGGTAATAAAATATATAGCTAGTTTGATTTCTTGAAATATTAATTAAAAAAACTTATAGAACAAAAAATAACAATACAGTGTGTCTACGTAACTTGGCGTCCTCTGAAAAACTTTTAAATTATTAATTTTACGAAAAAAATTGTTCCTTATAAAAGTTCTGCATGGTCCAAAACCTAAAATATAATTATGAGATATTAAATTGTGTCAGTCATCTACGAGGTTTGGCCAAAAATGTAATTTTTGCTCAAGGAGTAAAGTACCTTTATTTTTGCTATTATCGCATATTGCTTTGAAGAAAAATGTTTAGAATTTAAAAGTACTTTTTAATATACAATTTTGTTCATTTCTATAATTTTTTTCTGCATAAAACGACAAATCTTATGTTTGTACATTGGTGCACTGTTCATTCTTCTTGTTCTGATAACAGTTAATTTAAAAAGTTTATTTAAAATTGTCCTATGACATTTATAATCCTGAAATGTTGTGCACTAATATACAACCTAAATTTTTACTATCATCGCAGAAATAAACAAAATTGCATAAATAATTTTAAATTGTAAATATCTTTTATTTTATAACAATTTTTATTATTTGCAAAAATACAGGTACTCTACTCTTAAGCAAAAATTACATTTTTGGACAAACCTCGTAGAGGACTGATACAATTTGATATCTGATGGTTGCTTTTCGGGTTTTGGACCATGCAGAACTTTTTATAACGAATAACTTTTTTTTTTCGTAAAATTAATAATAAAACAGATTCCCATATGACGCCAACTTACGTAGATACACTATATATTCGTTTTTACTCATATGTTATTCACAAGATGTAACAGTAAAATTACTTTTACACTCTTTAATACTTATTAAATCACTTCTTGTATTGTTTATTTACAAAACTAATCTTAAACCACTAACTTTAAACTTTTATAAATGAACTAAAATAAAAGGTGACTTCCGTAAACTCAAAGCTTGGTTCGGGGATCATCGGCGCTATTCGACCCACGTATGATTTCATTGGTTTGGATAAAAAGGAACTAAGATAAGTAGTAATGTTTTATTAAAACAAAGAGATATACATACATAAAACAATCGACTTAGCTTGACAAAAATGCTTTTTATGTTTTTGAGGGCATGAATGTTTCCAAATAATTTGCCATAGTTTCTTCTATCACCGTAAATCCGGGCTCGGTGTGGTTATGGGGTCTGACCTTTAAAGTGTTAATACAAGGGCGTATTCAGATTCGACAATCTTGAGGAAAACTTTACCCATTTTGTGACCCCAGGGGGACTAACGAACTTATTAACTGAGTGGGGTTGCGCAGGGCATGGCAAAGTGTGTTTCGCCGCCTTAGTCCTTGCTGGCTATTAGCGTCGATACATTTTGCACTTTGTCCGTCTTGTTGAGCTACCACTAAATTTCTGACCTTGGCCGCCGGCAGGATTCGAACCCACTTCACGTCGGTTATGCGCTCAACGATCTGACGCCTTAACACGCTAGACCATAATGGCCCTATTAATCATCGTTATAATTATGCCTAAAAAGCCTTAATCTTTTCGAATGAAACGAAAAGTGAGAGTCAACAGATTATTAAAAACTTCAATTATTTTTCGATTTAAGCATCTCTGTAGCTGCAGAGGTTTTTGATATCCATGTACTAAATATCAAAGAAAACTTAACTTGTATTTAAAAATAATAATATAAAAATATTTAAAAATTAATTTGACGTCCAACATATTTTTAGATTTGTAATTAAGATCAGCACCAGCAAAGATATTCCGGGTTGCTAAAATTTAATAATTACTCAGCGTAATTTAAAATTAATGACACGCTTTCCCTTTTAAAAGGGGAAACTTGGAAGTTATGGTAATAATTTCAATATTTTTAAAACAAATTTCATTAGGGGAAAACTTTAAGTCCGCCAGTTTCAATATTTACTTTCTTTAATATGACATTTACTTAAAATACCAGTAACAACCTGTACTGAAAAGGTTCTAAAAAATATATTATTTGTTTGTTTATACAGTGCATTCCAATTAAAACAAGCCACATCGTATAATCTCGTTAGTTGTACAGGGTAATTTTTTTCTAATTATGGGGTATAGGCTAAACGATAAGAGATACAAAAATACTAAGATACATTAGTTTAATGGTGCAAGCATGTCCACGTTAACTTTATTTTAAAAGGTTTTCTCAAAATTTGTCGAATTTTATCCTGTCTAATTTTTTAAACCTATTTATAAAGATAAAAACAAACTTTAAATACAAAAGTTTTATAACTTTTTACGTAGAAGCCAGTAGCGTACCCAAAAATATGAAAAAATGTTTTAATTTTTTAGAATATAACGCAAACATATATGTTTTTTTTTTTTAATGAGACACCCTATATCTAAGGTATATAAAACCCTAATATTTTGCATTGTTCTAAATGGCAAAAATAACAACAAAATAATTTTAAAAAAATAGTTGGCCATGCATTGAAGCCAATATTTGCTTCTTCCTTAAAGGGTATGTATATAAAAACCTCAATTTAACGAGGAAATACCAAAACAATTATTTAGAAAAACAATACTAACTACCGAAAATAGATTAATTTGTAATAGCAACTAAACAGTTATCTTAAGTACTTAATAATTTTTTTATTACAAAATGATCTCAAATGCTTTCCATTCTGTTAGATGCATTTTTGGACTCTTTTAAGCAAATGGTGATACAGATGTAAATATTTTGTCCATTTTTTAAAAATCATAAATTAATTTGCTTTAAAGTTTTTTTAAATTATATAGGAAAAATACCAAATTTTAACATCTATATCTTCAGTTGTTCGATAATGCCGGGTCCAAAAACGCATCAAACAGAATGCAAAGCATTTGACTACATTTTCAACCTAAAAATATTGGTATCCGTAGCCATTGGCTCAACCCTATAACTTTTTATTGTTTAAAATATCAAAGTATAATTTTATATTAGTTACGGTTTAGCTAAAAATGACCATAAATTTATTATTTTAAATGAGACACCCAATATATTTCTACGAATTTAAGTAAACGATGACATTCCGAGTACGATGACATTTCGTTTGCATTTCTGGCACTGTACTTTAAAAATTTAAAATTAAAAAAAAGTTAGAGGTTATATGTCGAAATGTAGCAAATTAGGTATTATTACGGTATTATTGTACAAAGAATGCCACTTTTTATTTAAATAACTAAAAATATACTGGGCATCTTATTTAAAATAAGTAAAAGAAAACAACTGGATCCCTAAAGAGGGCTTTACACCTGACAAGTTATTGATCAAAAACTTGTTCAATTACTTTTGATCAAATATTTAATAAAGAAATTGAAAAGTTGGATGTTCTTACTTTCTTCAAGTTATTGTCAAATTTATTTTACAATTTCATCAAATGGTTTTCTAGGGTTATGTTAACTATTAACTAATTACTAAAAAGCCCTAAAAAATAGGAATGACGAGTTTTAATTTCTTTAAGTACTTGAGCAAGCTACTTGATAAATAAGTTGAGAAAATTTTTAACCAGTCAAGTCACTTGAACAAGCACTTGTTCAATTAATTGATCAATTACTTGTTAGGTGTAAAACCCGCTTAAAACAATGAACATTTATGTGATATACCAAACAACCAAAAAGTTTTAGAGTAAGCCACCAACTACAGACTCCGACATTTGAGGTTATTTTTTTTTTGAAACTATTAAACCGATTTTAAAAAACTGAAGATCGTTAAAAAGATAATGTGAAACCCTTTAAGATGAGGTATCACTTGACCCCTCTGTCCATTTTACCTTTTTGACGTTTGTGTGTAAGGGAAAGAAATAACCCCGAACAAATAAATTTTAACACAAAATTTGTCCCCCTAAAAATAAAAATAACCGTGTTTAAGGATTTTTTGATCAGTGTATAAAAACGGAAATATAAGGGGTGACTCATTTTAATTGGAATGCACTGTATAAAGCAACAAAGCCTAAAAGTTTATTTCAGGATAAAAAAATCAAGAGTGTGATTACCTACAAAAATATGGTTAACCTACTTTTGAAATAACGGCTGATTTTAAAGGCCTTCAGTTAGAAATGTTATTTCTAAAAATTAGGTCAATAAAAACCATGAACAGATTAATAAAAGATGTTTTAAACCTTAAAAAGTAGTAAAATTAATGAAATTATTTGAAAGGTAATAATTATGTTTAATAAATATGTACTTTTAATTTAACAAACAGACATATTAAACGTATTTTTTAAATATTTTTAAAATCCATGTAGAAATATAAATTTAAATAAGGTGCATTTTTTAAGTAAAATTTTGGGATATGAAATTGATGTATAAATACTACATTTTAGAGTGACAAATGTCGCCATCTTGGAAATAAAATTAAATGGAAAGGGGGTCTTGTGGCACATCATTTAAAGCTCCTGACGAGTTCTTTATAACCCCAGAATATAAAGTCAATGATTGTTGTTTGTGGCGAGCATGGTGTAGAGGCTAACGTATCAGCCTCTCACCGCAGCGATCCGGGTTCGAATCTCGGTTCCATCCACGGATTTTAAATAGCTCGTCCCCTCACAGATGGTAATGGCAAAGCCTCTGTGTAGTATTCTGCCAATTCTAGGTAGTAGTTATTTTGAAAAATAACGTCCGTGGTGGCTCTACCGCGTTGTGCTGTAAAATGCAAAACTGTATGTTTCACTACTTGGATATCGTTGACGGAACAGGGTAAAAATAAGTTAAAAATCCAATAACCCGGCACTCACGGTACTTTGGTATTTAGGCATAAGCCTTCGTGAGATGTCACAAAGATAAAAAAAAGACTTCACCTAATACAAAATATCTGTACTTTTAAAATTGCCTAAATGCCTGGTTTGGATGGCCATACTTCCCAAACTAATAAAGTGAGATATACTAAATGTGGTATTTTTAAAACTCTTTTGAAGAACTTTTTAATGGTAATAAAATATACAGGGTGCTTCCTTGGTCCACCCCCCACCTCCACCCGTGACGTCATTACGAGGAATCTTGGGCGACGCCTATTTTAGGTACTGCGCATGCGCGTCATATTTAGGAATCTTGCGCAACGCGTTATTTTGGGCGTGGTCAATCTGTCAAACGTCATCTGTCATCTGTCAAATGTCATCTGTCAAATGTCATCTGTCACCTGTCATATGTCAAAATCTCTGACGTCATATTTAGGAATCTTGCGCAACGCGTTATTTAGGGCGTGGTCAATCTGTCAAACGTCATCTGTCATCTGTCAAATGTCATCTGTCACCTGTCATATGTCAAAATCTCTGACGTCATATTTAGGAATCTTGCGCAACGCGTTATTTAGGGCGTGGTCAATCTGTCAAACGTCATCTGTCAAATGTCAACTGTCACCTGTCATCTGTCAAATGTCATCTGTCACCTGTCATATGTCAAATCTCTTACGTCATATTTAGGAATCTTGCGCAACTCCATATTTAGGGCGCGGTCAATCTGTCAAAAGTCATCTGTCACCTGTCAAAAATCACGTAACTTAGAAAATGGCCGCCATGCGTAGGATACTTGCGCAAAGACCCTTAAATTTATACGGATAAGCCTACGGTGCCGGGCCCCCACGTTTAGGACTCGGGGCTCTACGTCTAAGGCTCCGGGGCCCCACGCTTTAGCCGAGGACCCCATGGTCGTTGACATAACCTTACATTTTACCAGCACGTGGTCAACATAACCTCAAACTTATATTAGCGTCTTACGCATGACCTAGAAATAGGGTATATTATTGATTGACATTAGTTGCAGACACGTGGTTTATTAAATATATCGACAAGATGGTGCTACGTCATTAGGTGGTCAACATAACCTCAAACTTATATGCATGTATCTTACGCATGACATAACCTAGAAATAGTTATGATTCATTGACTCATCTTATGGCGCTAAAAATGACGTCAACATAACCTAGAAATATTTTAAGATTGATTAACATAACCTCAAAATTTTACACGCACGTGGTTTATAAAACATGACGACAAAATGGTGAAGGTAAAAATATATCAGTTAATAATAATAATATACGAAAAACAGGTCTTTAACGCTTTAGGGTGTATATATAACCGAATAGGCACTTTCAAACTGTATAAAGCCGGTTCTCAGCTAAAAGCTACCTGGTTTGCAAGCAAGGATTACCACTTCGCTCCGCAACTCTAAAATCCTTAATAAGGACGTTCGAAGGTCTACAACAGTTGAAAAAAATGCGCAATAACAATGACGTCGACAGTGTCATAATCTAGTGCAGTCACGCAGTTTAAGGTTATGTAGACATGTGGTTTATATTAGGAAAATATCGATAAAATGGTGAAGGTAAAATAATTTAAAAATGATAAAAAAGGATATTAATGTAGATAACAGACGTTAAAAAAAAATATACGCTCTAACGCAAACACTAACAATACAGAGTAATCTAATAAACATATACAAAAACAAGGGTAATCAGTAAAAATATACGGTGTGAATGACAGCTGTCAAATGCTAGCTGTTAAAAACATGTATTCTAAGAATTAAGGTTAGAAAAAAACAGCCCAGAACCAAAAATATGTTTTAAACATGTAATATAGGACACTTACCAAGTCTTCGATGTCGTCGTTGTCGTATACAGCTGTTATAAAGGCCTAATATGTTTGTTAAGCGATTGAACTGGTCTGTTAAGCGGTTCGGCGGCTTTAACGTATCAGATCAAAACAGACCTATTTCATAACAAAAAATATGTTATCTCATATAATTTAAACCAATTTATTTAATCATAAAAATGTATTTAAAAAAGTCCGTATAATACAAAAAAAAAAAATACCAGTTTGATATAAAAATCTTAAAATTTTCTGTTTTTAAACTATAACTTTATGTTCTTGGAATAAATATTTAAAGTAATGTTAAAAATCATAAATCTATCTATCTAAAATTTGAGCCTAGAACAATAACTCTTTTAATTTGGCCACATTTTAATACACGTCCAAATCATAGTTAGTAAATATTTTTAGGGCTTTGTCTATATTGTAGAAATATATAATTTTAAAATTTTGGGGTTTTAAAGTAAGTATAAAATTCTGGAAAAACACTTTTGGCGCTCGGTAAATATTTTCGAATCTGAAGTTAAGAACGCTTCCGAGCTAAAACTATTTTCTATTGTCAGATATCAAGAAAATATACAGGGTGCTCGAAAAATAGACGAAGATATTGTAATGTAATTGTAATATGAGAAAAAGTTTCTATATAACAAGGGTCCTCAAATTTTTCGTTCTCAAGATACAGGGTGTTAAAGTTTAAAAAAAAACATAAAAATTTCTAAAAATACTTTTTAGTAAAATTTATTAGATTAAATATAAACATTATTAAATAAAGTATTTGTTGTTGTTGTTGTCGCATAATTGTCAACAAGTAGTTATAAACTTTATTTTTAAAAAGAAAAAAATGCCCTAATGTTTCTTGTATGGTCCAGGATTAGGTAATTTTGCGAATTTTATTTCTTTATCATGATATGTAAAAATGCAAAGACATAAAAGTTGTATTTTTATGTGTTTCATCTGGCAAAAATATAAAAGTTGCAAAAAAGTCAGTGGCGTACATTTTTGTCAATTAAATTAGCTAAAATGAGTACCACGCCGCCACTGGTCTCACAAATTAAAATTAATTTAGGGCTAAATTAATTGCTTATTTTAACAAATGCCACAGTCAAATTTTATTAAAATCGGATAAGGCATATTTAAGATATTAATAAAAACCGATTTGAGCACCCCGTATATTCTATAGATCAGATTTATAAATAACTCCTTTTTAAACTTTTAAACACTTACGATTTAAAAATCTTAAAATTTTCTGTTTTTAAACTATAACTTTATGTTCTTGGAATAAATATTTAAAGTAATGTTAAAAATCATAAATCTATCTATCTAAAATTTGAGCCTAGAACAATAACTCTTTTAATTTGGCCACATTTTAATACACGTCCAAATCATAGTTAGTAAATATTTTTAGGGCTTTGTCTATATTGTAGAAATATATAATTTTAAAATTTTTGGGGTTTTAAAGTAAGTATAAAATTCTGGAAAAACACTTTTGGCGCTCGGTAAATATTTTCGAATCTGAAGTTAAGAACGCTTCCGAGCTAAAACTATTTTCTATTGTCAGATATCAAGAAAATATACAGGGTGCTCGAAAAATAGACGAAGATATTGTAATGTAATTGTAATATGAGAAAAAGTTTCTATATAACAAGGGTCCTCAAATTTTTCGTTCTCAAGATACAGGGTGTTAAAGTTTAAAAAAAAACATAAAAATTTCTAAAAATACTTTTTAGTAAAATTTATTAGATTAAATATAAACATTATTAAATAAAGTATTTGTTGTTGTTGTTGTCGCATAATTGTCAACAAGTAGTTATAAACTTTATTTTTAAAAGAAAAAAAATGCCCTAATGTTTCTTGTATGGTCCAGGATTAGGTAATTTTGCGAATTTTATTTCTTTATCATGATATGTAAAAATGCAAAGACATAAAAGTTGTATTTTTATGTGTTTCATCTGGCAAAAATATAAAAGTTGCAAAAAAGTCAGTGGCGTACATTTTTGTCAATTAAATTAGCTAAAATGAGTACCACGCCGCCACTGGTCTCACAAATTAAAATTAATTTAGGGCTAAATTAATTGCTTATTTTAACAAATGCCACAGTCAAATTTTATTAAAATCGGATAAGGCATATTTAAGATATTAATAAAAAACCGATTTGAGCACCCCGTATATTCTATAGATCAGATTTATAAATAACTCCTTTTTTAAACTTTTAAACACTTACGATTTAAAAATCTTAAAATTTTCTGTTTTTAAACTATAACTTTATGTTCTTGGAATAAATATTTAAAGTAATGTTAAAAATCATAAATCTATCTATCTAAAATTTGAGCCTAGAACAATAACTCTTTTAATTTGGCCACATTTTAATACACGTCCAAATCATAGTTAGTAAATATTTTTAGGGCTTTGTCTATATTGTAGAAATATATAATTTTAAAATTTTTGGGGTTTTAAAGTAAGTATAAAATTCTGGAAAAACACTTTTGGCGCTCGGTAAATATTTTCGAATCTGAAGTTAAGAACGCTTCCGAGCTAAAACTATTTTCTATTGTCAGATATCAAGAAAATATACAGGGTGCTCGAAAAATAGACGAAGATATTGTAATGTAATTGTAATATGAGAAAAAAGTTTCTATATAACAAGGGTCCTCAAATTTTTCGTTCTCAAGATACAGGGTGTTAAAGTTTAAAAAAAAACATAAAAATTTCTAAAAATACTTTTTAGTAAAATTTATTAGATTAAATATAAACATTATTAAATAAAGTATTTGTTGTTGTTGTTGTCGCATAATTGTCAACAAGTAGTTATAAACTTTATTTTTAAAAGAAAAAAATGCCCTAATGTTTCTTGTATGGTCCAGGATTAGGTAATTTTGCGAATTTTATTTCTTTATCATGATATGTAAAAATGCAAAGACATAAAAGTTGTATTTTTATGTGTTTCATCTGGCAAAAATATAAAAGTTGCAAAAAAAAGTCAGTGGCGTACATTTTTGTCAATTAAATTAGCTAAAATGAGTACCACGCCGCCACTGGTCTCACAAATTAAAATTAATTTAGGGCTAAATTAATTGCTTATTTTAACAAATGCCACAGTCAAATTTTATTAAAATCGGATAAGGCATATTTAAGATATTAATAAAAAACCGATTTGAGCACCCGTATATTCTATAGATCAGATTTATAAATAACTCCTTTTTAAACTTTTAAACACTTACGATTTTGTTTAATGATACATTAGGGTATTAAGTATATATTGAAATATATAATGCAACCCTGTTTTTCTACGTCAGGGGCTTAAGGGTCCTGGTTAAAGAGGTGTCTACCAAAATTTTAAAAATACATATTTCGTTTCAATTCATTACGGTTTTGGTTTAAGGCGAAATTAGGGCTTAAGAAACATATTTAAATATAATTTGTAAGGGTAGCAACCCGTAATATGAAAATATTAGCCTAAGGTGCTAGAAAAACAGCTTACGTATATCAGACAATTAAATAGGTCAATTTCTAGACATAAGTTTTCTTCAAATTTTTGTTTATTTTTGTTTAAATGATAAATTAGGGCCTAGAAATTTAAATATAACTGCAGGGGTATCTGCCCCTCTTTCAAACACACAGGGTATAGGTGCGACTCATACAGTGTGTCCACTTAAGTTCACACCATATGGAAAACTTTTTTTTATTATTAAGTTTACGAAAAAAGTTATTCTTTATAGGTTAGAGAGGTTAAGAGACGTAAAGGTTATCAATGTTTAACGAATAAAGAGATAACTGATTACAATTAGGGAATTTAGAAATAATAAAAATACACAGTTTATACAGTGGCTTAATAAAAAGGCTAAGTAATATACTGGGTTTAAAATATAACTTTTGAAGTACATGATTGAAGTAAATACTTAATATAATAATATACAGGGGTTTTAATTATTAGCTTATCTAGCAGACTGTAGTATATACAGGAGGTTTAAATTATTTGATTATTAAGTGTATTGTAGTATTTAATATACAGGGTCTTAATAAGTCATAGAAAATTTTAATAATATACAAAGGCTTAAAACATTAGATTATTACGATTATTTTTAACCATTTTGAGATGTTAATGCCTTATAGGTATTAAAATTAAGACAAAAATTTCACTTTTTATTAATATTTTTTAAATTTTAACTTATTTAGATTTCTTGTAGCCTCTAGATATCGAATATGTAATAAAATCGTCATTTCCGGTATTCAAAAAGTTTATGTTGTCAATAGGTCCTAAACAGTTTTAACATATATTAAGGCTTCTAGTGAGCTGATTTTAGTCATTTTTTAAACAATTTATTATAACTTTGCAATTTATTAATATTTTTTCAGTTATTTTAGCTATTTTAAATGTTAGTGACTTATAGGTTTTAAAATAAGATAAAAAATTTAAACTTTTTATTTATGGACATTTTTTTTTAAATTTTAACTTATTTAGATTCCTAGTAGTTTCTAGATACCGAATCTGCAATAAAATAGTCATTTCCGGTCGTCACTTCCGGTCGTTAGAAACCGACCTTGTTTGGGCTCAAATGAAAGGTCTTGAGTTGTAGATTACAAAATAAGCATTTTTTAACAATTTGATGGTTTGTCTTTCTATTTATTTATAGTTATTTAATCTATAATAACCATTTCCTGTTGCAACTTCCGGTCGTCACCCCGTATAGGGGCCCCAAATTGTAGATTACTAATTTTAGGTTTCCCTTTGGGTAGAGGATTTAAATAAAAAATATGTTTATTGTTTAGCTCTTTATTAATGTAAAATTTTTGAATCCTTAGAAACTATACTAGTTAACAAAGTTTTTAGCTGTTCTAATAAACTTAAATTAGGACAATTGATACCAAAGAAATTTAAATCTATTTTTCCAGACTTTATAAAATTATTGGTAAACTCGTCAAATTCATAAAACATACCTTTTCGAATAAAATAAAGCCGACCATTAGTGTAGCGGAACACGCCGTCTATCTGAGTGGGAATACCATTAAACAAATCAGACATTAAATCCCGCTGTGAGGGTGTAAATGAACACTCGTCTAATGTCCAAACTGCTTCGTCGAAAAATATATAGGTTCTTCCCATATTTGAATTTACTATACCTCTAGTTTTAAGAGGAGCCGTTGATACCACAACATGTGACACGTGTTTTTTATCAATTAAGTTAAAATTTTTGTAGTTAATAAAGTGAACGGTTTCATTACTTATCAAAACTATTTCGCCATTTGGCCTCTCATAGATGGCGTCAATTTTTTCGAAATTTTCTGGTAAAAACGGCAACCAATCGGTTATTAAGAAGGGTTGATTTTTAATTTCCTTGGTATTTAAATTTAATATCCAAACATACTTTTTATAAAATATAAACAATTGTTGTTTTACAATTAAAAATGTATCTAAATGTTCAAAGTTAACATCACATAATTCAGGCATTTTTGTTGTTGTTGTTGGGGTCGTTGTTGTTGTTGTTGTTGTTGTTGGTTTCGATGTTGTGCTTGAAGGTTTGGTCACCGGTTTCGATGTTGAAGACGGTTTTAACGTTGTTGTTGAAGTAGAAGGGTTATTGTAAAGAAATTGTAAAGCCCATTTGTCGTCTTGGCTTAAACTACCATTGCCGCCAGAATAAAACGGATACATTATTGATTCATTTTGAGAGGAATGGTGCAAGCCGAGTGCGTGTCCAATTTCATGAACCAAAACGGCAAACAGATTTGTTGAACTTGATTTTCCAAAAGTATCCCATTTTATGCGACGATTCATATGAATTTCCACATGGTTTGTGACCAAGTCAGGAAAATATGCGTGTCCCAAAACACCCGGTGTAAATTCATAGCCACAAGGTAGTGCACTTCCTCTCATGTTATGTGTAGGTTCTTCAAACGATATGGTAATATTTGCTAGGTTTTGGTTTAGAGTAAATGTAAAAGTAAGCGGAGCTTCGTTAGACCACACTTTAAATGCTTTGGCTCCCAAATTCCTATAACGAATTAATTGTGACGTAGGAGGTACTATAGTCCAGGTGATGTGATTGTTTCGCCATTTTTGATATCCAGTAGCGTCAACAGAAAAACTTTGAATGTCTTTTACTCCACATCGTGGTTTTCTCATTAAACTGGCAGTTTCATCATTCAGCGTTCCATCTGCTGGGAGATTATATTCTTCTTGAAATTTTCTAAGGCTTTCAGATACATCGACAATTGTATTTTCATCCGTCTGATATCCGTATTCTATTAAATAATCTGTAACATTTAACGCTTCTTCTTCCTGAGCCGAGAGCACCGAGCCACATAACAATAACACTAGAAACACAACCATTCTGTTCAAAGGTTGGATACCAACTGAGAGAGAGAGTGGTTAGGTCTTACTTATATAATTACTCCTAGTGTGTGACGTCATCACCAAACAAGTTTCAACAAGTTTCAGCATGTTTAGAGGCAAAGACCGTTTCTTTGTTATAAGTAAAATTTAATCGTGTTTTTTCTACTTTTTTGATTAAACAGTATCATTTCGTTTGTAAATAATCCTTGCACAATAATTAAAAATAGTAATTAAAACAACACATAAATTTTAATACATTTATTACTATTAAATTACATTTTTATTAAATCAGTAAAATTCAATTACACTCTAGGCATTCTAGTTCTCTCAAAATTGTGGTAATTTCGTCAGAGTTATTGCCAAGCTGTTTGGCAGCTTCCAAGTTTCTTAATCGATCAACCAACTCATTTACATCGTTGTAAAATAATAATTCTTTGTCCGTTTGGCAAGGTTCTTCCACTTGTTTTGGATTACTAACAAATTTAATACGTTTCGGTCTGTACGGTCTTTTGGGCGGAAAAAGTTTGGCAATAATATGACGATATTTAGATCCATGCGTTGCTATAATTTTTCCGTCATTTCTCTTATGGGCACCAGTTAAAAGTAGAATAATTTTATAATCGGCCAAGTCCTTGGGCGAATACTTTCTGGGTGCATCTTGTGTTAGCAAGTTAAATAATCCCTCTCTTAATAGAAATGTATTACCATGAATTAGCAAATGATTTCCGGTAATTTCAATTTCGCTATTTCCAATCAGATATTTTTCGCCATCTCTTCTTATACCATATTTAGTGTTTAATACTTCGAGAAGTAAATATTTAATCTTTGTAGCGTCCATCCTGTACGAGGGCTGTTTGCATACTAAGCTTATACGTTAAAAGCCTCTATATTTATTAGGGTAACTCAATACCAAACGCCTACCAAACAGGTAGTAAACAAGGGGTAAACAGGTAGTAAACAGGTAGTAAACACCTACCAAACAGGGGGTATACAGATAGTAAACCGGTACAGAACAGCCTCATAAAGCTATTGAATCGGTTCTAATCATAGCGGATACATTAAAAAGCGGTACTATATTTTTATTGTTATTGAAAATTTACAAGATATGCCCTTTATAATGCGATCGGAATGGCTTTTCACCTGTTCAAAAGCTTTTTGTTCATATTGAACAATATGCTCTTGATAACATGCAAAGCAATAGGTTTTAAAATAATTAAAACGGCTCTATAATGCTGTTAGCTCTATTTTCAATTATAGCAACGTAACACGAACGTAACACGAACGTAACATGAACGTAACATGAACGTAACATGAACGTAACATGAGCGTAACATGAACGTAACAGTCGGTTAAGCTGTTAATTTTACGGTTATTCGAACCGCCTAGATGATTACTGCTCTATAATGTCGTGGTCTGTTCTAACCATAACGGATAAATTAAAAGGCGATATACTAGTAACATTTTTTATTGTTTATTTAAAATTCACAAGATATGTCCTAATCATCACGTGTAAAAGCAATACAATATTTTACAAGATATGTCCCCCTGTCTACGTCCTCTGGTTCGTCTGTGCTTCCACTATGGCTTTCATCCGTTCAAAAGCTGCTTGTTCATATTGACCAATATGCTCTTGATAACATGCAAAGCAATAGGTTTTAAAAATAATAATCAGAGATTCCTTTACGGTCCATTCTAAGAATACCACCCACTTTATATGGTTTTCCATCGGTACACACTTCACATTTGTCTTCTAAGTTCGGTTTGCAGTCGGAACACTGGCAAGGCTTTCCCCAAAAACAGTTTTGTGGCATGACTGTTCACTTTGACGTTCTGATTAAGACTGAAGAATAACGGCAACATAATTTTATTTTAAACGTTTTGATACATTTCTATGAATTTTCTTTCGAAGATCCTTCACATGGATTGGCGCTTGCGAAAAATAAAGATTTGTTTCCCCTGTCTCTTTAAAACTGTTAAACATTGTTATCATTAGCCATTCTTCGGAGGTATCTGCCATACATCCGTTTGCAGTATGAAATTCAACAGTATTCAATTCAGGCATCATGTGTTTCATCACTTTAATTGTTGGATCGTAGATTTGATCTTCAAAAACATTCCAAAAATGTAAAGTTTCAATATTATTACCGTATTTTAGTATTCCACACTTTGGTTGAACATCTATTTTGTATTTTTGAGCAATTTCATAAAACATTAAGGTAGCCGGCAAACACGACGCGTAATATTTATACTGTATAAACATATTCTCCATTGTACTGAGAATAACAGCTAAAACTTCGGACTTCATGTCTTGACGGGTGTTTCAATTAAACTAAACTTAGAGTAAACATCTAAGGTAGCTCTGGGTGAAAGCGGTGGTGGTGGGGGTAATAAAAGAAATTTATAACAACATAATTTTTCTTTACAGATTGCATCATCATCATCCAAACTTTTGTGATTAAAATAATTCAAGAGCTAATATTTTTTTGCGTAAGTATTTATGTAACTAAATTACAACAACAAAGTTAGCTTCTAATTGGTCTAAATTTTACTCATGGTTTTTACCGTACTCTTTGCAAGTTTCTGAACATACTCTTGTAATTTTAACCAATCAAAGATGATTTTATTAAGACTTTATATTAAACCAGATAGTAGTTCAATCAATTATTTCAAGGTTAAACACTTGTCAAACCTGACATATTAGGCTCTGGGCTATCTGTTTAAGCAAACCGCTTAAGCGTGGGGTGTTAGAGCGCAGGGGACCCGGTATAAGCGCATGGAGTCTTGACTAAATTTTCAACATACTTCAAGCAACCAATCAAAATCAAGTATTTTTATACAAACAGGTGATTTCCAAACGTACCCCTTGTAATTTTAACCAATCAGAATCAAGTATTTTTTCTTAAGTCGATAATTTTAACCAATCAGAATCAAGTATTATTTTAATCAACTAGATTTTTACTGAACGTACCTAGGTATTTTAGACCAATCAGAGACGAGTAAATTTTCTTAACACTCTTATTTTTGACCAATCAGAGAGCAGTTTAACCAACCATATTTTTACTGAACATACCTTTTGTATTTTTGACCAATCAGAATCAAGTATTAGTTTGAAACTAAATTTTTACTGAACATACCTTTTGTATTTTTGACCAATCAGAATCAAGTATTAGTTTGAAACTAAATTTTTACTGGACATACCTTTGTATTTTTGACCAATCATGCGATTTGTCAAGTCATTAATAGGGCTACAGAGGGCTTGAACCCACGGATCAGGTCAGTTTTAGTTTTTGTGGAAAGGAGTTTAACCGCGGTGAAGGATGGATCCGTTTTAGACCTGCCTCAGAGGTAAATTATGACGATGTGTGGGATGTGATAAGCAGCGTTTATCAGTCAAACTCGACAGGTCTAAATACGGAGACGTTTTGCTTGGGAGTCACCACAGTTAGACTTCCTGCCGGTCGAGGAGGAGAGTAAAAATTACAATACTTTTGAGGAAGAAATCTGCGGCAAGAAGAAGGCATAATTGCAATTAAAGCAAACGAATAATTTATGTTTGCCACGTGCTTTGGTGGTTGCAATCGCCAAAGCACGCAAGGATCATGACTACAATAAAGTTTTAGAGAGACACTGGCAAGGTTCAAACAGAGAGCACTTAAACTGTTGGAAGAGGCCCAAGTCTTTATTCCTGAGGACAGTGCTCAGAAATTACTAGTTGCAGTTATTTCAACAACATCTAAAATTTCAAAAAGTGTGGTATACAAGTATGGCTCTAAAGGAAGAGATGTAATTTTTGGGGGGGCAAACGAATCAACGAAAAGGTTAAACCTCCTACATCATGAGGGCATTATAATGTCATAACCTCGTTAACTGCTGCTTTTGCCTGCAGTTATTACTGTGAAAATGTAATGTGCCATATGACCATAAAAATAAAGCATGATGTGGAGGAATATTGCCCGGGATGTTTCCAATCTCCAAAATGCGCGGAAGACGCAATTAAAGATAAAATGTGATATTTAAGCAAAGCTTTCGAGGGAGAGCTGCTACAATAACCATTTAAGAGAAGGGTCCTATGAAAATAATAAATCTGTATGCAGTGAAATTAGAAACTGCAAGGAAATTGTCTTAAGACGATAAAAGGCAAAAAGAGAACATATGTGGTGAGATTTTCTGCAGAGACCTGCAACGCCCGCGTTACCCGAGAATCACCACCGTGTTACATTCAAAGGACACAGGAAAACCAAGAAGATATAAAGACCTGCTATTTATATTTTATGACTTGGAAACGAGACAGGGAAGAGGTGCTAGATAACGGATCGCTTCTTCATCAAGCCTAACCTCTGTGTGTGTTCAAACAGTGCTGTGATGAATGTTTAGAGCAGCCCGAATTGGTTATTTGTCAAAATGTGGCCTCCGACTTCAAACAGTTAAAGGAACCGATATAATTGGTTCCTTTATTCGTCACATACTTACATTAAGACAAAGAATTCAAAAATGTTGTAGTAATTGCACATAATGGCCAGGCATTTGATCATCAATTTATTCTAAATTATATATTGACACAGACAGACTTGACACCCGAACTGATTATGAGAGGCACAAAGATAATTAGTATGTCACTGGGGAATGTGAAATTCATAGACTCCTTAAACTATTTTCCGATGAAGTTATCAAAACTGCCAAAGGCCTTTGGTTTAACGGAGTTGAAGAAGGGCTATTTTCCCCATTTGTTTAATACTAAAGCCAATCAAGATTACGTTGGCCCTCTCCCCTCGATAGATTATTATAGTCCTGATACGATGAAAACAGATGACAGGGAAAAGTTTTTGCAGTGGTATGAAGAACATAAAAATGATATATTTAATATGCAAAAAGAGCTAGTTGACTACTGCATATCAGACGTAGAGATTCTGACCCAGGCCTGTTTGAAATTTAGAGAACAATTAATGACGACCTCTAGCGTTTGCCCCTTTACCGAAGCCACTACAATTGCAAGTGCTTGCAACAAAGTTTTTCGCAGGAATTTCCTCCAACCTAATACGATAGGTATTATACCGAAGAACGGTTATAGGTGGAGAGACAGGCAAAGCAAAATTGCAATTCAATGGCTGGTATGGGAAGAACACCAAAGAAAAATAAATATCACACATGCCGCCAAAGATCAAGAGATTGTTTTGCATGGCATGAAAGTTGACGGTTATTGTGCCGAAAGCAAAGAGGTGTTTGAATTTCAGGGGTGCTATTATCACGGCTGTATCAACTGCTATAAATTTGGTAGAAATGATCCTCTGTTTAGAAGACCCTTCGTTAACCCTAAATTTCCGATATGAGTCCACCAGAGCTAAAATCGAAAGACTTCAAAGTCTAGGTTTTAGCGTTACTGAAATGTGGGAATGCGATTTTAGGAGACAGTTGAAGGATAAGCCAGAGATTGAGGCTTATACAGCAAAGCATCCTCTATTAAATTGCACTCCCTAAATCCAAGAGAGAGATGCTTTTTACGGGGGTCGTACAGGCAATATTTATGAATATTATGAAGCTAAACTAGATGAAAAAAATTCAATACGCCGACGTTTGCTCCCTCTATCCTTGGGTTTGCAAGTATGGCAAATTCCCAATAGGCCACCCCGAAGCTATTGTCGGCGATGACGATATGCAAAACACAAAATTTAACAGAGATTGCAGGCCTGATCAAATGTAAGATTCTTCCGCCGAAAGATTTATATCATCCGGTATTGCCGATGAAGATGAACAGCAAACTGATGTTTGTATTATGTTCAACATTGTGGCCAAAATATGAACACAGGGGAATGTTTCCATTCCGGAGGAGGAGGATGAAAGGAGCCATAACAGGTACGTGGGTGATTGACGAGGTCATAAAGGCTCTAGAAAAAGGCTACAAGATGGTAGAAATTTATGAAATTTGGAAGTATACCACATTACAAAACAGCAAAGAAGTAAAAGGTTTGTTCACGGAAATGATGAACAAATTTATTAAGATAAAGCAAGAGGCTTCGGGGTGGCCAAACGAATGTAAAACAGAGGAAGAAAAGAATAGATATATTGAGGAATTTTTGGCTAGAGAAGATGTTAAGTTGGAGTATGCTGCAATTCTGGAAAATCCGGGTCTTAGGTCTCTTGCTAAATTAATTTTAAATTCTTTTGGGGTAAATTTGGACAGCGCGAAAATCAACCAAAAACTAAAATTGTTAATGATCCGTCGGAGTTCTTTTCAATGTTTACTAACCCCGCTCTGTACATTAACTCTTGTCTTCCTATTAATGAAGACACATTAGTCGTAAATTACGAATTTACCGATGAGGCTTATGATCCGCTACCTACTGTTAATGTAGCTATTGCTGCTTTCGTTACGGCTCAGGCCCGGCTTAAGCTTTATTCTTACCTGGAAGAACTCGGTAACAGAGTATTGTATTACGACACAGATTCCGTAATATATGTTTCCACGCCAGATTCCTCTGACATACCAACTGGTCAGTTTGTCGGTGACATGACCGACGAACTAGAGGGATACGGCCCTGGCTCGTATATTACGAAATTTGTTTCTGGAGGCCCTAAGAACTACGCCTACAATATATTTGCAACAAAAACGAATTCTGAAGAAGTAGTGTGCAAAGTTAAGGGAATTAGCCTTAACTATGAGGCGTCAAAATTGATAAACTTTGATTCCATTAAGGATATGGTTTTAAAGAGGTCCGATCCTATACCTATTGTTTCGAGGAATTTCCGAAGAACAATAGACCACTCTGTGGTAACGTGTAGTGAGACTAAACTTTACAAACCAAATTCTACAAAGAGGAAATTTTTGGATGATGGTAGTTCTGTGCCCTACGGTTACAAGAGACAAAAGATAGACTAATGTTTTAGAATTAAGACCTTTTAAATGTAGCTAGTTTTAGAAATTAAAACTTGATGTTTTTACGTTATAGTTTAAATATGTACATAATTAAAAGAGCCATTAAAAGAAGCTTGACGAAGCCATTAAAAGAAGCCAATAATGATAAAAAGAGCCATTAGATGCCTTAAGGGCCTAAAAAAGATGCCAAACATATATTAAGAGCCATAAAAAGATGCTTGACGAAGCCATTAAAAGACGCCACCGTACTGTAGCGTATAAATATCAGGTTTTCTTGGGTTTGCTTTTGAAATTTTCGTTTTATGCCCTTAAAAAGCGAAATGAGGTGCGATTAAGGGATCAGTTCACGTCTGGCAGCCTCGTTAAGGAACTATTTTATGATTGTCTAATCATAAAATAAGTCCGACCGGAAGCCCTTAAACCTGTGTGTTGTAGCAAAATTTTTAACCTGCCAAATATTATATATGACTCGAGTTGAAAATTAACTCTAAGAAATGTAATATTTGACTGTTTCCAGCCAGTTAAAAACGGGAGAAGAAATTATGTTACAACACATTTGAATGGTTTGAATGACTGCTGAATAAGTCACAAAGGTAAATATCCTTTTACAATTTGTTCGCAATTTTTTAAATGAAATACCGTGTATATTTTTAGTCTTTTAAGCATTAAACATGTATATTTTTTAGACAAATTTCTCATTTTTAGATTCACCTTGTATATTTTTATTTAAGTTTATTATTTTTAGATTCATCATACATATATATATATATTTACTTGTTTCTAAATCTATTACGTATATCTGTTTATTTTAAAGCCATGTCTAATGCCTTGTTGACCATGTGATGACTCATCAATTTCTAATAGTGATTTTTGATACAAATGGGCTTTTTAAAAGCCTAATAATGTTTTTGGAAATACCTATGCATAACAAGTTTCTACCTAAAAGGTTATGTGAACCGTTAAGAGCAATGCTATTCACCCCTGTATATTAACTTAATAATAACATATTTTTGTTTCAAATAGGTACGTACTGTTAAAGGAAAACGCCTCTGTTCGGCGAACCACCTAAAACCGACCGATCAACCGCTTAAAATTGGTTTGGCGAACCGCTACCCGTCTCGACGAGCCGTTCGGCGAAATCCACCCTGAGAGCCGTCCGGCGATACCGTCACCCGTTCGGTGAACCGCCCTGAGAGTCGTTCGGCTCCTTTTGGCGATCCGTTTGGCGAGTCGGCTCTGTGCAAAAACAGCTGTAGACTACATGGAGTCCTTGGTAAGTGCTCTGTATACCCCATTTTGAACTGTCTAGTAATTATTCGAAGTGTGTATTTCGCTACTTTCTACCTAAAAAGGTTATATGAATCAGAATTAAGAGCAATGATATACACTCTCTGTATTTTTAACTTTTTTGTTCTGACATATTATTTTTTACAAATAGGTCTGTTTTGATCTGATACGTTAAAGCCACCGAACCGCTTAACAGACCAGTTCAATCGCTTAACAAACATATTAGGCCTTTATAACAGCTGTATACGACGATGACGAAAACGACATCGAAGACTTGGTAAGTGTCCTATATTACATGTTTAAAACATATTTTTGGTTCTGGGCTGTTTTTTCTAACCTTAATTCTTAGAATACATGTTTTTAACAGCTAGCATTTGACAGCTGTCATTCACACCGTATATTTTTACTGATTACCCTTGTTTTTGTATATGTTTATTAGATTACTCTGTATTGTTAGTGTTTGCGTTAGAGCGTATATTTTTTAACGTCTGTTATCTACATTAATATCCTTTTTTATCATTTTTAAATTATTTTACCTTCACCATTTTATCGATATTTTCCTAATATAAACCACATGTCTACATAACCTTAAACTGCGTGACTGCACTAGATTATGACACTGTCGACGTCATTGTTATTGCGCATTTTTTCAACTGTTGTAGACCTTCGAACGTCCTTATTAAGGATTTTAGAGTTGCGGAGCGAAGTGGTAATCCTTGCTTGCAAACCAGGTAGCTTTTAGCTGAGAACCGGCTTTATACAGTTTGAAAGTGCCTATTCGGTTATATATACACCCTAAAGCGTTAAAGACCTGTTTTTCGTATATTATTATTATTAACTGATATATTTTTACCTTCACCATTTTGTCGTCATGTTTTATAAACCACGTGCGTGTAAAATTTTGAGGTTATGTTAATCAATCTTAAAATATTTCTAGGTTATGTTGACGTCATTTTTAGCGCCATAAGATGAGTCAATGAATCATAACTATTTCTAGGTTATGTCATGCGTAAGATACATGCATATAAGTTTGAGGTTATGTTGACCACCTAATGACGTAGCACCATCTTGTCGATATATTTAATAAACCACGTGTCTGCAACTAATGTCAATCAATAATATACCCTATTTCTAGGTCATGCGTAAGACGCTAATATAAGTTTGAGGTTATGTTGACCACGTGCTGGTAAAATGTAAGGTTATGTCAACGACCATGGGGTCCTCGGCTAAAGCGTGGGGCCCCGGAGCCTTAGACGTAGAGCCCCGAGTCCTAAACGTGGGGGCCCGGCACCGTAGGCTTATCCGTATAAATTTAAGGGTCTTTGCGCAAGTATCCTACGCATGGCGGCCATTTTCTAAGTTACGTGATTTTTGACAGGTGACAGATGACTTTTGACAGATTGACCGCGCCCTAAATATGGAGTTGCGCAAGATTCCTAAATATGACGTAAGAGATTTGACATATGACAGGTGACAGATGACATTTGACAGATGACAGGTGACAGTTGACATTTGACAGATGACGTTTGACAGATTGACCACGCCCTAAATAACGCGTTGCGCAAGATTCCTAAATATGACGTCAGAGATTTTGACATATGACAGGTGACAGATGACATTTGACAGATGACAGATGACGTTTGACAGATTGACCACGCCCAAAATAACGCGTTGCGCAAGATTCCTAAATATGACGTCAGAGATTTTGACATATGACAGGTGACAGATGACATTTGACAGATGACATTTGACAGATGACAGATGACGTTTGACAGATTGACCACGCCCAAAATAACGCGTTGCGCAAGATTCCTAAATATGACGCGCATGCGCAGTACCTAACATGAGCGTCGCCCAAGATTCCTCGTAATGACGTCACGGGTGGAGGGTGGGGGGTGGACCAAGACCATTAAAAAGATCTTTTAGAAAACTTTAAGACAACACCACATTAGGTACGTCTACTAATATTATTTTCGAAAATATGGTCATCGAAATCAGGTAATTAGGTAATTTTTAAAGTACCGCAATTTTGTAATAGGTGGCGCCCAGCCGCCATTTTAAAATTTTCATCTGTCAATTTTACCTATATATAGTTTTTATACATCAATTTCTTATCGCAAAGTTTAACTTTAATAAATTGATCCGTTCAAAAAATAAAAAGGGGGCATTAAAGAAATGCACTGTATATACCTACTAGACTTACCAATTCATCCGCTGGAGGGTCAGTCCAAAACTGTTCTACACTTTTGGTTCTTGAGAAGTCCAGTGCACATGGTCCAACTAATAGTGAACTCAGAATGGTTCCATAGTCAGGATCGGCTACTAAAGCATCTTTATCGTAGTATTTTGTGGCATTGCTTACTAGGAAATCTATTATTTTTGCTAGTTGTTTGTCAAAAAGGGCTAATCTAAAAAATATATAAAAAAATTATTAGTCTTGGCAAACATATATAATTTTAATATACGCTTTATCTTTTAAAGGGGACAAGATTTCGAGGTAAAGTAAAATTTGGGTAAAGGTGTCACTTAAACTGCATTATGGCGTAAAAATAATTTCTGTCTCGTAACCTAGTACCAAGGGGCAATAGCAGCTTTTTATTTTCAAATGGAAAGGGGTCATGTAGCACCCTATTTTAAAGGCCTTTAATTCTCTACTCACCGCAATTTTTTTTTATTGATTTAGCCGTTACAGACTGAAAACCGTTTGAAATTTGGCTTAAATAATGTAAAAACAATGCGCTTTTAATGGCATTGGCTTGTAAGTCTGGAATGGCTACGCTGATTTTAAAAAACAAATTGGCGTTGAGTAGACAATTAACGGCATTTAAAACGCACATACTACATGACCCGCGTTTCCATTTGACAAAAAAGTTGCTAGTGCCTCCTAGACACTTGGACACGTGACAAAAAATATTTTCATGCCAAAAGTAGTTCAAGTATTACTCTTTTACCCAAATTTTATCCGATCGATATCTTGTTCTATGCAAAAGTTATGGGGGAGAGAACTTTAAAAAACCACCTGTATGTACAGGGTGGGCAAAATGGGGCGTTTTATGGGCCATCTCAGTTATTACTAAAGGTATTAAAAATCCGATGTAGAGGTTATGGGCTCGATTTTGAAGGACTACAAAAAAGACAATTTTTGTAGAACTTTTAACATAGAATCTACAGAAAGTATTCGATTTTTATACTGGGTTGCATCAAACAAATATATATAATATAGTACCATTATCTCTTATAATTTTTTAAATATTTAAATTTTAATATTTGTTTTTGAGCGTACCCCGTATAAACACCTTCTTTACAATAATATTTAAATTTAAATCCGGTGTCAAACTGGGCAAACGCGTCACTTTTATTGTCGGACAAGTTAGTCACCAAGTTTACCATGCAATTTTTAAACATTGTGCCAAAAATCGTAAGTGTCATAGTCACGAAACCATAAACCCTTGGACATGTTTTGGGTATCGGATTGGGCGGGTTTCATAACCGTAACCCTTACGGTTATCAGCACAGTTACAAAACTTGCCCAATCTGATGCTCAAAACATGTCCAAGGGTCTTATGGTTTCCTGACTGTAACACTTACGATTTTTGGCACAATGTTTAAAAATTGTATAAACACATTGTGGTAAACTTGTGCGAGAAAAAAGTGACGCGTTTACCCAGTCCGACACCCGCAACATTTGGCATTGACAGGCTGGGTTAAAGCGCCGTTTCCATATATGGCGGTATAATTATTCGTGGTAGACTTCTTCAAAAGAAACCTCGTTAAAAGAGGTTTTAAAAGTGTTCTTATCATAAAGTCAATTTTATTACTGGCCCAGGGACTACAATAGAAGCATATTTGATAAACCTACAAGTAAAATTTGCCCAAAACGTAATTATAAAGTAATTAACCGTAGAAAAACGTAAAAATAATTTGGCACGATTGTTATTCTCTTTAAAAAATACTTCGTTCAAATAAATGTCTTAATAGCGAAAGCTAATGTAACTAACAGTTCTTCAGGGAATCGTTTTGTGATATCCCCAGCATTAGGTAAACCTACTAGCTTTGTATTTTAATTAAGCCCAAAAACACTTTTAAATAAAAGGAAAACAGTTACAATGGTAATACATTTTCTAAGAACCTTAATTTGTCTAAATATTTATTGTTTAAATTGCTTGGTTTATTTTTACTTTTTTGTTTATTTTTTTCTAAGCTTATGTTACATGCTTTATTCCAGAGACAAATGATTTTTGTAAATATCTTAAATATCATGTAATCAGTTTTGTGGTAATTTTGCAATGTTATTTATGGTATTAAGGGGATGTTATTTATGGCATTAAGGGAATAATTTAGCACTAACCCTATTTAATTTATTTAATCCATTGGGGTCTTAAGTGGCACCCGAACGAATATTTCGTGCAAAAAAAACTACACTACTGACCGTGAAAATGTGTGTGAAATTTGTATATTGTCTTTAGCATAATTAAACATTAAAATACTTTTGTCCCTTATTTCTTTTTTTTTTCCATTGCATAGTAACAATGACAAAAAAGTTTAAGGTATTTGTAAAGTAACAGTTTAATACACTGCATCTTTAGTATGAAAAAAATTGTATTCCATGTTTATATAAACTTTTGTTTTATTTTGTATTCTTAAATAAAATTACCTTACAAAATTCTGATTTTTAAATGTCTCATAATTAATAAATTGTATTATTATTGTTAACAGATGTAAACCAAGAGATACAAAATACATTTTAACAGCGGGCTTTAAATTTTATCTAAAAACAATTCCCATCATAAAAATAAAAATTGTGAATCGGTTGTGATACCAGATAAAGGCGTCTCATAATTTGATGTATTATGTATTTAACAAAAAGTTTAAAGAATACATTATTTTAAAGGTTTTTTTATTAATAACTTAAAAAAGATATTTAATATTTTAAAAAAATAAACTGTATTAGGGTAAATAATCCCTAGTTCGATTTAATCGCTACACGAAGTAAGTTGGAAAAGTATCTTGTATCTTCGATTTTTATGTAGGAGGTTATTTATTCCAACTTGGACAAACTTTTAATATTAAACAGGTTTTCCAAATAATATTTCGTTATAAAAAGTCGGTTTTCTATTATGTTAAATTTTTAAATTTGCATGTACCTCGTATACGATAGGATCTATTTAAACTTTGATTAGTGTTTTGTAATTTTGTGCATATGCAGTGATTTTTATCAATATTATTTTTTTTTTAAATAAGAAATAAAAAAGGTTTCCATATGGTTCAACAATTATGGCCGTCTTTGTATACGTGACTGACGTATGATCCCCCATATTCAATACAGCTGACGATTATTTTTTAGTTTAAAACTATCCAAAGTGCTGTCTCATAAATTTTGACACGGTATGAAAATACTTGGTGTTAATTTTTTTAACGACTTTTATGTGCTGCAATCTCTAACTCTACCGCTACCTGGGCAGCTGACGCCCGCAGCTCTCAAATATGAGGTAAAAACTATAATTTATAGAAGTTTCAGTCGGCACGAAATGACTTTTAAAATTTAGCGCTACCTCCCTACTATAAGCTTAAATTAAATTTATGTTTCAGTGTCACTAATGTCAAGCAATGGCTTGATATGTTTACGTTTTCCAGAGTCATGTTTTCCCCTTTTAGCTTGTTAGCCTTTAAAGGACTTTTGTGACATCGGAGTTAAAGAGATTTTAAAGGTCTGTATTTACGTTGGGCATTATTAGATATAAAATATTTTTACTACAAAGCTTTGTTAAAATGTAGGTATACAAATACTTTTGGATCCTTTTGTGAGTTTTTATTATATTATCTTTATTATGTTACGAATTCAAGAGTTTTAAAAGATTTTATTTATTTATTAAATTATTAAATATTATAAAATTTCAAAAATAAAACATAGGGATGATACTTAACCTATACGCATAGACTTAAAAAATATTTCTAAGGGCAAACAATGACTAAAAATAAAAAAATAGAAAATATTTTTAAGTGGGTAGAGAATTAAATACTTTAAATCAAGAAAGAACGTGAAAAGGTAAAAGTGAAAATTATATTAAATTTAGTATAAATAGGAAACATTAAATTAATTTATTAAGTAGGGGTAGCTAATTATAAAAATACGATAATTTTACACATATTGTTGAACATGGACGATGAAGATTCACGTGGAGGTGACGTAAACTGGCCACAGAGATCGTGAGATTTGATCGCGTTTTTTGTGGGGTCTTCTTAATTCGCAGGTCTATGCGAATAAGCAACCAACAACAGCGACTCTCTGAGTCAACATAACCCATGCCGTCTGTCAACTCCAGCCGGATTTATGCACCAGAATCGTGGAAAATTGGAGAGTTTGGATGCGCACCACCCATCGAAGCCCCGGCGTACATTTGCATGATGTATAATATTCGAAACGTGATGGCATCGATAAGCCCTTTAAATGAATAAAAATTGTCAATGATATCTCACACACGCATTGTTTTATCTAAATTTAAAAATAAAAAGCGCCTAATGAAATACCCTTTAGATACGAAAAGTTAGTAATAAATATATTGCTGCAAATAAATTTTCAATAAAACCTTAAAAGTGATTTTACCAGAAACGATGCGTAGAAACTTTCATTAAATGTTGATGTTAACATTTATTATTTTGGTATTTAATATTATTTTAAGAATATTCTTGCAAAGCCACATAATTTTACCCATTTAATCGAAATCATTTATTATACAGGGTGTAACATAACTACGATACGAAACTTAAGTGGGTGATTTCTCATTTTTTCTTATGAAAAAAAAGTTCCTATAAACATATCGTCGTCAATATCATTTATTGCAATTTTACAAAAGTGCTTTTTAGCTATTTTTGCGGGACTTTTTTAGTAAAATAAAATAATTTAATTAATGTACTTCTATAACTTTAAAGCTATACAAATCTTACTTATGCCAATTCGTAATATTAGAAGGTAAATTTTTTTAGGCAATTATATCGGCTCTAATTAATTTACCTATTTTTTGAGTTACGCCACATTGTGATATTGCTGACAATATGTCCGGACTTGCTTTATTTCTAAGGTACAGGGCGTTTAGGTTGAAAGAAAAATTAGTATGTTTTTAAACATTCTAAGAACCCTTTAACCAATTTTGATAAGATTTGATAACCTTATTTAATGTAATAAAGCTCTTGTTAAGCTTTACCTAGATTAGAATTATTGGGTCCAATGGCGTCTCAGTGGGCACCACATTCAAAATTATTGAGAAAAAAAGTACGTCACTAACTTTTATGAAGTTTTTAATTTTTTTACAGATTATAAATTCAACTTTCTACTATCCTCTATTTTCTTTGTATTTTGCTTCGTTTTTAAGAAAAAAATTAAAGCTACTTTAAGTCATTTCAAAAGTGTCCATAAACAATATAAAATAAAATACAAAATAAACAATTTCGATCTTAGTAAACAAGGAAAATGCCAATTTTCGATAAATTACACAACTGCTTATTTATTTTTAGGCAAATATTTGTTTTTCACGAAAACGGAGCACGAAGAAAATTTAAGACACTGAAAGTTACATTTTAGGGCCCCCCTAACGTGTGTAAGCAATATTTTTAGTTCTGAGTAGTTAAAAGTAGGGATCTTTTCTGGTTTAAAAATAATTCTGATAGGAACGAAAAAAGCAATGCTGAAATCAGAAAAACAATGTTATTTGGAAAGTGGAGACCAATTTTTTTGGGCCTTCTAACTAATTTTAATATGGGACCCCTCCAAGGCACACTACGATTTTTTTACCTAATCGAAATAATTGGAAAGCAATATAAAAAAATTCTTAAAAGGTGAGTGACGTAATTTCTGAATTCTGTGGTTCCCATTGAAATGCTACTGGACTTAATAATCTTAATCTAGGTAGAGGTTTAAAAGCGCCTTGTTACAATAAATATGTGTACCAAATATCATTTACATCGGTTAAAGGGTTCTTTAAAAACAATTAAAAACTACTTTTAACTGTATCTCAGAAAGGAAGAAAGTTCTTACATAGGTTTTAGTTAGGGATCCCTGGAACATTTTTTCAAGTCATTACGAACACGGTAATTTTTCGTGAGTAGCTTTATTTTGACGAGACGCCCAACTTGTCAACAATTTTCGTTGGTAGTAGCTTACAGGGGTAGCAGAAATTAAAATGTATTGATTTAACAGATATCAAAAATTTATTACAAACAGGGATTTTCTCTCCTTATTTTCAAAATGATTTATCTAAATAAACCGAAAAAATATTTGTCCTACAAAATGTAAGGTTTCATCAAAGAGTTCCCTACCACCAACATGTATGTTTAACGATGTCGTAAAAAATAAGTACTTACCAGCTGATTTTTTTTAATAATATTTATATAATTTAACACCCACATTGTCCTACAAATTGTAAGGTACTGTCATCCCGGTATTTTGATATTTATCAAATCAATATATTTAATCTCTGCTACTCCTGTATGCTACCACCAACGAAAATTGTTGTAAGAAAATAGTTGTTCGTCTCGTCAAAATAAAGCTACTCATTAAAAATTAGCCTTTTAGTAATGACTTGGAAAAATGGTCCAGGGATTCCCTAACTATTATAAAAACTTTTTCCATAAAAAAAAAAATATAAGAAATCGCCCTCTAGTTTCGTACCGTAGTTAGGAAACACCCTGTATTATTTTACAAAACTGTTAATAATCCAAAATGGTTTACTTTAGTTAATTACAACGCTAGTTTTGATTTGTTACGCCTTTTGCTTTTACGTAGTAAATTAACTGATATGGAACAATGAAGATTCGCTAGTTAATTTGTGAACTTCTCGATATTCAAAGGTCATCAGGAAATTGCCTGTATAGCCACCAGTGGTGTAGCTACCCAGGGGAAAGTCTAAAGGTCAACCCTTTAAGGTTCTGGGATATCCAATGGCCCTCCAAGTGGGACGTTTATAGACCACCATAGGCCAGCCTTTTTGATATCCTTAAAAATTCCTTTAGGAACCGTTGTCAGGCTACCTTGTTCCTTTTCAACAGGTTTGGCAGTTAATTCCCTCTTATAAAGATCCTTAGATGATCCAGTATTTCTACAAACATCCTTAGGTAATCCCATATTGGATATTCCACATAAGGGAGACTTAATATCGCATTGGGATATCCTTGACAGGCCAGAAATGGGTATCCTATATTGGGATACATATGGATGCCCAGTTACTTTTCAGGGCTTCCAGTGGATTTCCTTCTAAAGAGATCTTTAGATTGTCCAATATTGGATATATCATTTAAGGATGACTTATAAATCTCCCAGGGATATCCACCGAAGGATATCCTAAAGTTAGGACATTAAGATTCATTTAGGATATCCTAGGGCTGTCTGATGCTGTGTGGGTAGGTCGGCAAGGGGCCCTGGTGCAAAAAAGTGAAGTAGGGCATTCCTCACCGCATTTGTTTTAGGTATTTAAGCTACTAAGCCCGGGTGTCCCCCTAACCCCAAGGGGCCCTCCTGAGCTTGGCAGCCCCGGGATACTACTCCCGCTTACCACCACAGTAGCTAATTTACTAATAGCCACATCGGTGTATAAAAACAGTTGAACTCGTACACCATATATAATAAAGAGCACGATTTGGCATATTTATAAAAATAAATATCTTAAATGCCCTTAAACTGCTTTGGTTAAAATTTGGTACTTTTGTTGTAATAAATGTAATAAACCACTTGGAAAGCTCCAACTAGATTGACTTTATTGGGTCCAGTGTAGGGATGTCAAATTAAAAAAAAACATCGATATATCGATAACGATAAATATCTTTTTGGCTCATCTAACCAGAACAAAAAGTTCAAAAAAAAATTAATTAACGCCCATCGAAGTGGGCACTAGTCGAGCTAGTAAACAAATAAATGTAAAAATTCAATGCAAATTCTTAAATGTTAACTTGACTTTTTATATTTATTTATGTATATAGGTTGAGTATAAATAGTTTGGCCTTTCTGGTGTTTTAAAATCCATTTTCAAGCTCTTTAAAGAAATAACGAAAATATCAATGAATATTTTTATTACGCAAGAGGTGTCGTTTGTGTCGTAAATTCTCTTTCGCTTTGTATTTCAATTAACAGGAAAAAACAATTTCCAAGAAAACATAAGATAATTGAATAATAAAGTTTTCTTTAATGAAATCTGTAATCTACCTTGACTGCCGAACGCGTGGAGAAAACAGTTCATAAAACAGTAGTGATCGATTTCTGGATTGAACGCTTTGGAAAATTTTGAATAGTTGGTAAAATTATAAAGTCAGTGGAGGACATACAAATAAAATGTTTTGACAGCTTTATCACTTTCGGTTATACCGGAAGTTAATGTCAACTTCCTTATTTTAAATAGAACTTTCGATGTATTATTTATATTTAAGATTCAGCGTGAAATTCTAAACATAATTTATATATAATGTTCTATACTTAAGGCCAACCTGTTTTTAAATTTTAATAAATTTTATGTCAAAAATAACGTTTGCAAGCCATTACATAACCATCAATTTCGTTTTAAACAAAAACCTTTAATATGAGTTGGGGTTGTGTTCCTTGTAGAGGAAGAACTACTTTAGAAGGGTTGTACTGATTTTTTTACTTATTAATAAATGCGGAGTGATCAAAAATAATCGTTAAAAATTATATCGACAAAAACCTCAAAATTTAATTTATTTAAAAGGGAAATCCCCATCTTTTATTACCTTATCCTATTAAGCATAAAAAATAAGGGTAGTGTACGTGGGTATATAAGCACGTTAATTTTAATAAAATTTTACAACTTTTTGTGTTACTCTATATGTACCATCTAAGTGAACCAGTAAACTTTCCTATGCTTTCTACACACAAAAAGGTATACTCTGCCCCTAAGACTCCGCCTCTAAGCTGGCTGCCTCCACGTTCTTGAGATATTTAGTGCAACCAAAAGGTATAAGCGACATTAAACCATTAGTATATATGATGTGGCAGTTGTGGTTTTGGATTTGGACTAAATAATTCAGCCGTAAATGACGTTCGATCAACTGGTTATGTTCATTGCATTTATTACGAAGTACACGTTTTTGTGCAGGAAAGAAATTTTGACTTTCTAGAGAATATCGAGTAGTGTATGTAGCTCCCTCTGGATTTTCCACAAAAGAGTTAATACCCTAATCTAAAAAGGTTCATGTTAAAACACTCTTAGTTACCGAGTTTATTAACTATATTCAAAACGTATCAAACTCATCGAAATAAATTAAAAATTAGTTTTTCAGTTTGTCGCCCTGTATCTTTTTTTTTTGTTTTGATTAGATCATAATATTTAAGATTTAGCATAAGAAATCTGTAGTTTCTCTGTATATTATTAATTAGCTTGGGCACTCTGTATATTGGCATTTATATGAAATATTCACCATATAAAATATTATGGCATTGCTTCTTGCCTAAATTTGATTCTAAAATAAGCTCCAACGCTTCTTGGCAGGATATTTTAAAATTTCTTTTTTCTGGGGAGCTTGCATTTTATTATTTTTGCCGACTCAACAAGAACTTTCATACACTTCTTTTTCAAAAGTGCTGCTAAATCGTGCTGCTCATGTCGGCAGGCCGCTATAGCCACAGCTTTTATTATTAATGATGTGCTTATTAGGTAAAGGTCGTTTATTCTCTTCTTTAGATCTTCAAATTTTCATAAATAGTCAAAAACATATTTACACCAAATAAAAATGCAACTACCAGTATATAACTTCAAAAATAAACATCCCCTTTTCTTTCCTTAATCTATGTGGACAATGGAAACACCCAGTAATTTGAGTCAGGTTTCCACCTGATTTTTCAAATTGTGTTGTGCTTAAATATTGAATTTGCCGATCTTTGTTTACAGTTCTACGCGGTCGACCTTATATTGCTTTAAGTGTAAATCTATAAAATTGTTTAATTTTTTATTATTAGTTTATAATTTTAATTGTTTGAAACCTTGACATCGACTTATTTTTATTTAGAAAAATCTCATGTTAATTAACCTAATCAAAATGTATACTTCTTTATACTGAATGTTCACAGTATAAATACAAGTACATGGCAATTCTGCGCGCAGATATTGAATGCTTTTAAGAACTTACCTTATCCACAAAATAGGCCTAGGCAACGGACTTGTCGGCATAGACAAGCTTTTCCTTAAAGTAGGCTTTGTTACGCTATCACTACTGCTACTTGATCGTCTATAAAGAAAACGTTTATTTCTTTATTAACTTCGCATTACACCCAAAAATAGTAAAAAGAAACTAAATATAATATTTTAGTAATAATACCGACGACTTCTTAAAAACAAACGTAGGGGTAGTCATCTTTTAAAAAAAAATAGCATAACGTAAACACGAAAACTTCGTAAATTTAATGAATTCAATAAATTAGTATGGGATTGTATTGTTGCTGACGCATATTAAAAGTTTACCCATATGGGTGTCCACGGTCTTTTGAAAAATATAAACATATGTCCGGACTGGCGTCAATTTGCGATAAAGAGCGTTAAAGTTAAAAAAAAAATCAGTATTTTTAACATAGTCCTTTAACCGATTTGATGCCAAACAAGTTTATTGTAATAAGGCGCGCTTATAAATAGCTTCAAAATTAGATTATTAACCAGGGCACCACATAGCCACGCTATTGTGAAAAAGTACGCTACTGACTTCATGGTTACTTTTTTCTGATTAAGTAATTAACATTTAATTTTGCAGTTTAAACTCCTTGTGCTGGATCTACTTTCGTTTTCAGAAAAAAAATACAGTTACTTTGTTCTCAAAAGTACCCATAGACAACATGATATGAAAAGCAAAAATAAAATTATAAGAAAAATAATTCAATTACTCCATACCTTAAAATAAATAATAGTGGTATATTTTATTTAAAATTGTCATTTTTCCCATTAACTAAAAATAAATTGTTAATATTTTAATTTTGGATTTTATTTGCCAAGCTTGATACTGTAAATGGCTTCATTTTTTTTTAGAAAAAAAAGGTGAAGGAGACTAAACAGCTGTAATAGTGTTTAATTTGGAAAATGTATAAATATATATAAAAAGTCAGTGGCGAACTTTTTTTTCTTAATAATATTTTGCTGTAGTATTCACTAAGAAGCCACTAGTTGTCTTTAATCTGATGCCTTATTGATTAAATAAGTAACCTTATTTTAGATTTAAATCGGTTAGTAGTTCTATTATTTTTTTTAATAAACTTTAACCCCGTATCCTCAAGGTAGAAATGAGCGAGTCCGGACATTTACTGGAACTATTTATAAAAAGACGTAAGAAAGCACCCCCTTAAGTTTCGTACCGTAGTTAGAAAACACCCCTGTATTTTTTTGTTGTTTTTGTATTTTCAATTTACATGGTATTAAAAATTTACATTTTTTTTTAAGCGCAATTTATATTTTTAAAGATATTAACCTTACTGCGCACAACATTTCTGTTGACTATTATGCTTGAAATAAGTTTAATAAACTTTTTTATTTTTACAGAGTGTTTTTTTGTTTAACCCCTTTATGATTTCAATATTTGTGTTTTTTTTGCGCAATTTATATTTTTAAAGATATTAAGGCTAATTTAGCCCTAATTTAATTAAGTTTAATTAGTCCAATGGTGCCTCGAGCAGCACCTGAACCACTATTTTAAAAAAAATGGAACGCCACCGACTCTGGAATGTGTGTGAAATCTATGATTTTTTAGATTAAAAAAAAAAATAAAAAATAAATCCAATTAATTGCATATTACTTGGCATTACAAGAGACATTGAAGGAATATTTTTCTTTTAAAATTACGTTTTATAATTTCTTATTAGCAACAAATAATTAAATAAAGTCTATTGTTGTACTAACAAATTTAAGTAAAATAAATGTTTTTCGAAATTTTAGAGTTTTTTGAAAAGTTTAGCACACTTTATGCAAAAAGAAATTGTTGCAAACTCACGTTATATGAACTATTTTTAAACTTTGATGAGCGGATTCTACAACAGCTGTTTGGCACCACAGTCTACGAACACCCTGTATATGCATATTTAAAAAGAATAAAAACAAGTAATTCCCTAACAGCTGAAAAAATGTTAAATTCTTTTTTATGCAATATAGTAACCAAAAGTACATTTTTTATGTCGACTATAATTTCAGTAATTAAATGGAAAAAAACTTATTATTAGTAGAATAGATTTAAAATTAGAATTAGATTTTATAAATGATCACTATTAATAATTTCATTATTTTAATTTCCTAAAACAGGTTTTGAAAAAGGTCTGAGTCACTGCAATATTGATTATTAAAAAGTGTATTGTAACTCTACAAGTAAAGAATAACGCATTTTAATTACAAAATTGATCATAGGTAGTGTTTACATTTCCTTAAATCGCGATAAAAACTGCAGGTTGGAGATTAGTATGCAAAATAATGTATGTGAAGTGAACAAAATATTTAACATGCCAAATACTTTATTTTTTAAATAAACACTAACCCTTGAAATTTTAAAAAGCAGGACACACAGTATAAAATTACAACAAGGTTACAAACTTAAAAGTAATATGATTGACACGTTTTACTTACATTTCACTTTATTTTGTATGATCATAATTTCTTACAGTGCTTTAAAGAAAAATATATTTTCTAAAAAAAAGTATTTTTAATAGGCTTGGTAAAAAAAGGCAGCTATATTATCCCGTTACAATCATACAACTTAAAAAAATTATTGTGTTTTTTCTAGGGGTAAAGCTTTTCTATAAAAATTTACTCTACCAATATGCAGGGTGTTTCACAACTTATCCGACAAACTTTAAGGGCTACATCCCAGAATGAGAAACAGGAAAAAGACTTCATATGAAAATATGTCTTAAACGCATTAGTTTTGGAAACAACAGGGTGTTAAAATTTCAAAAATGAGTGTTTCTTTATCAAAACTTTTACTAATTTAGATTTTTTTAAATTTTGGGGACGCCTTTTGGCGTACAAGAAAATAACTAATGGTTACCAGATTTATTCATAAGAGTTTTAAGGTAAATATTCTTTTACAAAAATTCCACTGCAGTTTTCTTAAATATATATATAATGTATATATTTTAATTTGCATTTAGTTAGGAACAAATTTAATCTTTGCCATTTTAGTTGATGCATGGTTTTCACTAAATATTTTAAATATTTTTTAGCGATAAATGGCACGCCACTGCATTTTTCTTTAATATATTTTTTTAAATTCCCATTTAGTTTGGAACAAATTTAATACCCTGACGTTTTATTATTTGATGCACGGTTTTCGCGTAAATAAATAAAACCATTTCTCGGCTGGTCATTTCTTATGGATAATATCAAACTCTACAGTAAAAAAATATTTTGTTATCTATTCTTTAATAAGATAGGGATTTGACCCTTGTCTAGAAATGGTTTATATTTATTTACGTGAAACCATGCTTCAAATTAAAAAATGTAAAAAAATAAAAAGATCTTTTGACATCACATTTATTCAAAGTAAATGGAAATTTTAAAAACATTTTTATTTTTAAAGAATGCAGTGGCGTACCATTAACAAAAGTATTTACCTTAAACCCTTTATGAGCGACACTGGTCATTTTTTTCTTGTATGCCAAAAAATGTTTTTGGTGCAAAGGAGACATCCTAATTTTTAAAAATATTTAGTTTGATATAAAAGTTATTATAAAAAAACAATATTTTTTCAAATTTTAACGCCCTGTGGTTCAAAACTAAGATGTGTAGTATTTTATTATTTTATAATGTACTGTTAGCCCTTAATGTTTGTCGGATAAGTTGTGCAACACTCTGTATTTAAAAATTTTAGCTTTCTTTCAGCAGCGTAAAAAAGCCATTAATTTATATCAAAGTTTTATAAATACTTATCTTTTAAGGTTATGAATAAATAATTTATTGTTTTATACCTTTATACTGAAAAATAAGATGCTTTCTCTGTTTTTTAATATTTCAATCTTTAAATAAAAAAAACGTGTTTTAAATCAACTTAATATACATATAAACGTTTTTATTACGAATATGTTTCTTACCTTGAGAAAGACAATTTTCCACTGCCCCGCATAGTGACGTCACGGACCCGCTTTCTTCGTGTACATGAATTTTCTTGTGACCGACTCTTCCATAACTTGTTTTACTTCCTTCTTTACGGCTGCAATAAGCCTTTCTTTGTAGTCCTTCTGCAAAAAATAACCATATTACTTATAACAGTTAGGTCTCGGTCACGATAACAGAGCGTAAGCGTCGAGTGGAAAGTTTTAAATATTTTTATGTTGCTGGTAATGAATACAATATTTTGTGGTAAACAGCGTCTTTAAACCAGTTCATATACTTTAAAACCGCTTAGAAATATTGCAGCCGGATGATTTAAAATAACAAGTTCTTTTATTCTCGCATAAAGATCAAAGACAGCGCTTTCACATTTTTCGCTTCTCCGCTGGCCGCTTACGCTATATAGTAGGCCAGGGCCTTACGGATTTTTGGATTGAAAAACATTTCCATTTCTCACAATAAACATGCTATAAAGTTGTTAAGTAACTATTTTATTTAAAAGTTATATTTCAACAACTAAACTTCATATCGAAATCTAGATACTCGTTGAATTTCCAAAGCTTTTGTAACGCATTGGTACTGTCTCCGAAATTCACCAAGTATTGATAGCGGAGAAGCTGACTGGTTATTTTCGACGAATATAGAATGGGTGGGCAAACAAAAAGCGGATTATCGGTAACAGTTTGTCTTAAAAGGATAAAAAATTTGGGTTAAGCTAAAAATTATAAGGGAGCAAAGAAATCTAAACAGTTTAAAACACTATATTTTTCTGGGATATACAAAACATTTCAAAAACATTATTACGAATTTTGTAAGAATAAACTGACTACAATTAGAGTCAAATATATTAGGATAACAAATTTGTCACTAATTGATAAAACGCAATATAATAGCAGTTTACACGGTAAATAAAAATATGTTTTTGATGTTGTAAATATCTCATTTGTTTTCAAGACATTTTAGTGGTGCATTTCACCCTAAAAACTGTTTAATGGCCGATAAAAAACATACGTTTTTCTTATTTTTGTGTATGTCTACAACATATTGCAGATTTATCAAAATCGGCGAGGGACACCTGGAACCTTAAAACCGTGGAAGCAGATGCTTCAGCGCCAGGTCGGAAGTGGTCGAGAGGAGCTCAAGACCAGTGTTGCCAATTCTAAATTTGAAATCCACTAGACCTCTTCATATTTTCTCCCATAAAAATTCTAATTTAAAGTTTTCTACTAGAAAATCCACTAGATGTCGCTAAAGAATATGGTTCTATATTATACGTAACATTTTGGGCGTCAACCAAAATATATGGTTTTTAACTACCATCAACTAATTGGATTTAAAATAACAGAACTTGGTGACAACTTTTACGTAAATTATATAAACTAAGAAACGTCAACACCAAGGTTACTTCATCGCTTAACGCAGTGGTAAATATCGACTTTTGGTTATAATTGGTTGATTGCCTAAACTTCATGATAGTATTAACATACTGCAAAAAAGGTGGCGGGGTTCCCCACGCAAATAATATGACGAAAACTGTGATATTATCACTCTTTACGGGAACATGCTAAATTTTATAAATAAAGTCATAGTTAACCTTGTTAAAATTGAATGAAGAAAAATATATCATTTTCAAATACATTCTGTCATTTAATATACATATAATTTAATTATTAATTTGCATTAGCATATAAGTAAATGTAGGAAAAAAAACGGACATCACACGATGTATATCAAATTTGCTTTATTTTTATAAACATTTACAGCTTTGATCATATTTTTAGGCAACCCATGATAGATTATTACCAATAAGTGATAAAAATAGTTTCCATGCGGTAAGCTGGCCAATTCGCATCCCGTTTCACTAACGTAAACATGCATAATCACCATAAACACAAGCGAAAGGTTAAGAATCATTGGATCGCAATCACCGTCTACAATCACCGTCACCCGCGATCGCAGTCGCCGTTTAATGTTGTGGTTACGGGCAGCGCCATCTGCGAACTGCGAATATTAAAGAGTGATTCTTTCGCACGCGCTCGCCAGGCGTAAAGTAGCAGCTACCAAAATGATTTGTTAATAACCGGTGATTGGTAGCACTTGCCCAAGATAGGGCAGGGCGGTATTATAATGGCCGGAAAAAGTGATTAATCATGTTGTTTTAATCACATTGCCCACTTGAGTCGAGTATGATGAATACAGATCTGGCCATTATTAATACTGCCCGAATATCAAATTGCCCATGTTTGATGACATAATATGTAAACAATAGTTTTAACAATTAAACTTGTTTCTTTGTAATTCCGATTTTTCTAAGATATGACCTGAATAACCTAAATTGGTTCATTAAGAATTATATTTGTAGAGACAAACAAAGTTGTTTACGAAGGAGAACAAAAATAAATATATAGGCAAGCAAATATCAACACCTACTTATAGGAGTTATACATATTTATTTTTCAACAGTAAATTTTAATGAGCTTATTTGTAATTTTTTTTTATACGGTAATGCATTTTTATAATTGGGGTTATATTAGTATTAGGGTTTTTAAGCATTATTTAATAATTAAACAACATAGAACAAAAAACAAGAAGCCTTTATTGCATATTAATTTATCACAGTTATCACAAAATGGCGGTACTTTAAAAATGATTAAATACCTATTTGGGATGGCCATATTTTCCAAACTAATAAAGTAGCTAAAATAAGACCCTTGGCTGTAATGTACAATCTCCAAAATTAGATTCTTATGTTATATCTAATTATTAAAAATAAACAAAGAATTTAAGTATATATTGAATGTAATGCATTCTTTTTAAGTTTAAACAACCCACTATGGATGTAGTTATGGCCTAAAAAGTTGGTTATTTAAATTTAATGTTGAAAAATAGAACTACTGGGTCATTTATTTCACTTGTTGTATTAAAAAGCAAAATTAGAGATTGTACACTTTGAAACTAGGCCCGTCTTATATAGTTTTTTTCCAATATACCATTTATAACAACAATATTAGTAAATAAATAAATTTACTAATTGTTACCTTTATCTATCTATTGGTCGGTAATTGTCATTTTTATTTATTTTCGTTATCAGTTACAATTTTTTTATACTTCTATTAACTGATAAAGAATAATGAAAATAATTAAAGCTATTATCTAATAGTTTCTATTAAATCGAATAAAAACCCTAAGAAATCGTATTTAATCTACCATGGTTGACCAGCTATTTAGGTTAAGTAAAGTTTTAGTAGAAGAAACTATGGGGAGGTTTTATGGATTACTTTATTGTCCTTTACAGATCAATAAAAACCAAAACCCTTTAAGAATCTTTCCATTAATTATTTAATAAAAACTTAAAATACAGGGTGTTCTCAAATTCACTAAACATTTTTGGGCTAAAAAATAGCTAATCTAAACTCATTGTGAAAAATATACATTTTAAGACATCTTGAATACCAGAGTTGGGTCGTATTCGAGATACTCAGTATTCCGAATAGTATTCAGAATACTTTTGCCGGTATTCGAATAGTATTCGAATACATTTGTGTGTTTGGTATTCGGTATTCGGCGGAATGCTACTATTTTGCTCAGTATTCGGTAGTACTCTGCATTCGGAATACTTTAGAAGTATTCGACGAATATTTTTAGTATTCGAATACCGGTATTCGGCAGAATACTATTTTGCTCAGTATTCTGTATTCGAATAATTTAGAAGTATTCGACGAATATTTTTTTAGTATTCGAATACCGGCGTCCCGAGTATTCGAATACCGGAAAAGTGTAAGTAGTACCTAAATACTAAAATTGTCATGATTGGAATAAGAAAGGGAAAGAAAATAGAAGAAAAAGAAGTAAGGACCCTTTTTTTGCTCTTCAATTTTATCATAGGTTTTGTTTATTAGTATTCGAATCTTTCGGTTTCAGTATTCGAATACCGATTCCAGTATTCATGTATTCGAATACTTTCTTTTTCCGGTATTCATGTATTCGTGAACTTCCAATACCGATTTTCAGTATTCTGCCCAACTCTGTTGAATACTCTGCGGCATTATGTCTAATACTTAGGGATCCCATTTTTCAAAGTCATTACCAACAAGCTAATTTTTCGTGAGTAGCTTTAGTTTGACGAGACGACCAACTTTTTGCTTTACAACAATTTTCGTTGGTGGCAGCAAGATTAAATATCTTGATTTAAAAATATCAAACAACCAGGATGACGTACCTAGCAATTTAGCAGGAAAATATGGGTGTTAAATTATATAAATATTATTTAATCAACAGAAAATAAAAATCTACATGGTTAGTAATTTTTTCACGACATCGTTAACCATATATACATGTTGGTGGTAGGGGACTCTTTGATGATGAATCCTTTCCGTTTGCTGGGACAAATAGTTTTTCGGTTTATTTAGATAATTATCTTGAAAATTAACAGAAAAAATCCCTGTTTGTAATAAATTTTTTGATACCTAATAAATCAACACATTTTAATTCCTGCTACCCCTGTAAGCTACCACCAACATGAAAACTGTGTCAGGAAAAAAAGTTGGTCGTCTCGTCAAGATGAAAGCTACTCACGAAAAAATTAGCTTGTTAGTAACGAAGCTTGGAAAAGGGGTCCCAGGGATTCCTAACTATAAGGTCCAAATAAGAATTGTCGTGTTCGAGCGTTCTTCCGTAAAAATAAACTAATACCTTTTTAATAAGTTTGTTTTAACTTTGGTTTGCCTTCTACGAGTTGTGAAACAAATAAATGGTAATTTTCCGATAACCGTTGCAGGCAAACTTGCATATATGCGCACTTGCCCGGTTCAGAAAATGTGTTTGTTTTTCTAAGGAAACGCACATTCACTCTCATAATTACGCACCGGATCCCGTTCATTTCAAACGGGATTAAATCCCTAAAATTGCGTACCTGATCCCAGGTATTTCGAGCATCAGCATTCCGGTATTGCGCATTGCCTAAACATAGGAATGGGACATGGTACATAAAAATATAGATAAAATTCACTTAAAAAACTGGGTATTTTCATCAAAAAAATAGTTGACGGTGGTCGCTTATTTAGACATAAAACCTTTAACATACCCATACCTTACATGTTTATTTTTGGAAAACGCGGTTTGAAAAGGTTCGAACGACCTAACATTTAATAGTTTATGGATATTCTGTCGTCGTCTGGACCTCTTAAAACGCCGTTTGCTCACAAACTCAAAAAATAGGCCTATGGTTATTATTATTGTTTATATCAGAGAAATAGCAAAGAATTTAAATCCGTAAAATACATATAGGGTGTTCCATTAAAATTTTAAGGGTTATCATATTTAGAAGATCAAATTTTACAGCACTTCCACTTAAACAACAATTAGTATTATAATAACCTCAGGTAAAATCTTTTAATTGAAATATTTTAAGCATTTTAAATTTTGTGATGTTTATTGGTTTCCAAAACTGTAAATTGTGCGCTCGTTTGGATATTTTCAAACCATTTTATCTAAAACCAAAAAGTTTATGGATATATCTAAGTGTTTTAGGAATGACCTCAAATCTCAAAATATACAGGGTGTTTCATTTAAAAGATCAAAATTTATATGACTCGGTTAGCCAGAACTATTACGCCGTCATGTCTGCTAAATTAGCATCCGGTGATATAATTTAACGTTCCTTAATTTGAAAACCATACGGTTGCACTGAAGGAAATAAATCGCTGGATGGTAATTTCGTTGTCATGATGATTATAAAAACCTATTATAGTATTTGTACATTGATTCAGTCCAAAAACTACACCGACAAACTTTAAGGAGTTATTTTTCAATAAAATATTAGAAAAGAAAAGCCATCTCTATTCCCAATCCCACGTGGGATTTCTATATGTAAAAAGGCATCACTTTTTAAACCTAAATATTCATTTTATCGTGGAAATAATTTTTAAAAAGCAAAAAAGGGGGCTTGACCCAAATTACATTTAATTAAATAATTAATTCGCTTCGTAAAATTATTTAAAACTTGGCACCAGAGTTGGGTCGAATACTGATATTTGATATTCGAATGCGAATACTGAGTATTCATGAATAGCAGGATTAGGTATTAAGGAATACTGAAGACCAAAACAAAAGAGCTCTTCCTTTCTAAAATATTTTTAAAATATCTTAAAAATTCACGCTTTGTTCTCAGAACTTTTATTTTGACAAAGATCCTTAACAATTAAATTACGATATTCGGTACTTTCAATACCATTTTCACTTTTAATTCACGGTATTTCAATACTGGTATTCACATTTTCTTATTTGAATACAGGGAATCTCGGCAATCGAATACTTTAAATCCCAATATTATAATATTGCTATTCACCTTTTGGTATTCGAATACTGGGTATCGCGGTATTTAAATACTTCAAAACCCGGTATTCGAATACTATCATTCCAAAACGGTATTCAGAACACAAAATTCCGAATACTGACCAAAAAAGTGCCAAATACCGAATACCAAACATACAGATGTATTTGAATACTATTCGAATACCTGCCCAATGTATTCTGAATACGAATCAGAATACCGAGTATTCAAATAGTACCCAACTTTGCTTGGCACGAGGGTATGTAATATTGGCCTAATCGAAAAGTTATCCTACATTTTTTCTGTAAAATGTACAGGGTTGCTCCTTAAAATTTACATGGGATTTCCTATGTTCTGCTCGGTGACGCACCACCCGATAGAATAAATTGCATCATACTCTTTATTTGCAGGATCTCTTTAACAAGTTTGCTTTAATTGGAGAATGTATAAATGATATTAAAATTAAATTAATTACAAATAGCAAAAGCATCCACACACCCACATATGTTTGTGAATGAAAGCTGTTGTGTAGGTTTATTACGCTTTATCTATTATTAGTTAAATAACTCTTTTAATATAAACCTTCTCATATAAAATTGTTTTTAAAAAGTTATTAATAAAATAATTGGTACTCAAATAATTTGTTAAACCATCAAATATCCTGACTTATATTTTTTATTAAATAACTTAAGCAGATTTGGAAAAAATAATGTGAAACAGGTTTAATACGAGGGTCACTACGTATATTTTGAGCCTTGGCAATATTGAGTTTTGTCAAACTCCATCTAACGTTTTTGCCTGAAACTTGACAATTTTCATCAAAACCTTATTCAGAACATTTTGTTATATTACCGCGATAAGTATTTAGAGTAAGTAAAAAATACTATGTCAGCAAAAGAATGGAATTAAATCGTGAACATTTTCGTGTCATGAGTTATTAAGATTTTCGACGCGGATTATTAAGTCAGCAATGCAATCGATCAGCTAATTTTTACTTTTGGTAACAAAGCCCTATTCCTTTGCCACTGTGGGAAGCTGGTATAATGAATTTAATCGAGGTCGCCGTTTACTCATCGACGAGAGTTGTGAAAGTCGGCCAAAATCAGTTGTTGTGCCCGAAAACATTGATGTTTTTTGCAAAACCTAATATTGCAAGATCGTCAAGTGACATACTGTGAGACTGAGGCCACTTTAGGTATTAGTTTCACTGTCATGAATGAAATTTTTGCATCATCATTTAGCTGTGGACAAAATTTGTTCCCATTGGATCCCACAAAATTTGACAAAAGCCTTAAAAGTTGCTCGTGTCGATTGGTGCAAACTAATGCTCAAGAAATTTAATGGCGGTGCGTTAAAAGACGTGTACAAGATTGTAACAGGTGACGAAATATGCAAATATGCATATGAGCTAGAAACTAAGCAGCAGTCGACTGTGTGGGTCTTTCAGGATGAGCCAAATCCAACAAAAGTTGAAATGCAAGCTGTCGCATCACTCTTCATCATGACAATGCCAGCTGTCACAAATCTCGTGTTACAACCAACTATTTGACCACTCCAAAATCTAATTAATGGGCCATCCGCCGTAAAGTCCTGATTTGGCAGTTATTGTTCCCCGATCATCAAGAATAAATTGCTTGGACAACGATTTACTGCGGCAGAAGAAGCTCTAAATAAATTCAAAAACCATGTTTTGGAGGTCTCTCCATTGGAATGGAAAAACTCTTTTGACAAGCGTGTCAAACGCATGCAAAAGTGTATAGATTTTAAACGAGAATATTTAAATAAACAATAAAAACATTTTTTTAATGACAAGTTAACGCTTTTCTTTTTATTAGACTTAAAATATTAGTAGTCACCCCCATGTGAAGACAAAGATATAAGAATATGAAATATAAAGGTTAATTATGTCTAGGCGATTTTTGCAAAAATAAATAGAGTAAAAACAGTATTTTTTACTTTACTTATACGGTGAGCGGCGAACGTTTAACCACCGCCACTTTGCCGCTTAATCCAAACAAATAATTTAGTGGCAGTATCTAATCTAGACAAGCGAGTCAAGCCAAGTTCAAGGAAAGAATTTGGCTTCACCGCCGAGTGTATATTTACACGAACCACTTGGTGCCACTTTTGACCCCCATAACTTAAAACCTATAACACATGAAACTACGTGTGTCTATTTATATTCGTAAGGACAAGAAGCCCAAATTTCATGAAGCTAGCTCAAACGGCTATAAAGATATGAAGGTTAAAAAGTCGTCAATTTCTACTGATGTATTATTTTATTTACTATATAACAGGAATATAAAGATTAAATTAGGTAAAAAAATAGGTGTTTCCATACAAAAAACTTGTAATAAGCGCTAATAAACAACCGGCCAACGATCGTTACAAGCATGTTAAAAGGTAGCAGATAATGAATGGGCAAAGCGCAACTTTATTTCTAGCGTTTAAGAAAAATGTAGACAATAGCATAAACATTACACAGCAAAAACGCAAAAAAATTAAACCCAAATACCTGCCTAGTTTTCTTTACAAAAAGTAATGGTATCCCACCAAAAATACAAATGTAAAAAAGGTGAGCCAAGTTCAATACTTAAAATTATGCTTCAATCAGATCTAAATTAGTGTTCTGTAAGTTCTGTACAAAATTCAAATATGTATTTATAGGAACAAAATAACATTATAAACCAGTATGAAACTCTATTTCTTTGTTTTATTGGACACCTATAACAATTACTCTTATTTAAAAATGTGAGATCCTAAAGTAGCTTAGATTTGACTTGGCCAATTTTTCATATACAATACATATTTGAATTTTGTTCTGAACTTAGCACTCATTTAGATCTCCATTCTTTTTGCGGCGAAACCCACAGCCAAGCATAATTTTGGTATCGAACTTGGCTCAACTTTTTCACATTTTCATAGGTTTTTGGTGGGATATATTTAAACCCATTCCAAAACGTCGCTCACGTTAACCGTTACCACAAAAAATCATCGTAGCCAGTACCGGCTACCGCTGCTAGAGGGCGCTATATTGACACTTAAACTATTTATATCAATTTAACTAGAAAGATAAATTATGCATAAAAAATGTTTAATGGTAAACGAGTTTTATTGTACAAAAGCTAAAAAAAATGGTAAGTCCTAGCTAACAGATCGCACCAATCTTGTCATGAATCTGGGGTATTAATCAGAAAAATAAAAACATTGGTAGAAGCGTATTCAAAGTAAATATTATTATAGAAATGTCAAGTGTCCACAATTTTATTATTTGTCTGATCAATACCCCAGATTCATAGAAGATTGATGCGATGTGGTAGCTACGACTACCGAATTATTGTTTAGCTTGTTGTTTGGTTAATACTTCTCATTCTATTGAGTTCATTTAATGCCTTAATTCAAAAATCGATCCACGAAACCCAAGCGGGTGATTCTACTTGTCAATAATAAGGGTAGAGCTTCGTATAAATTTTTTCAAAATGTCATTGGTTTTCGAGTAACAAGCCGTCAAAGTTCAATTTTATTTTGGTTTTTTCGCCATATTGCATTTATTTTTTAACCAATCCGGATTGATATTTGGCACACAAATCGAGCTTTGCAGATTCTACAATTTTAAGACAAAAGTACTTTTTTAAATACCGACCAGAGGGGCACTTTACCTAAAACTTAAGAGATGTTTACGTCCTAGCTTTATTATTTTGACAGATATCGCAAAGCTGGGGACGCCATTTTATAGACAATCAAAGAAACTTAAAAAATAAGATACTCTTATATTAAAGTCAGTATATGAACCTCACCGTTTAGGCACCAATAGACATCAAAGTTTTCATCAATTTCAATCAAATTACCTACATACATACAGGCTGTCCAGTAACTCAACCGACATCTTTACGGGGCGATTCTACAACAGAAAATAAACTTTATATAAACATATGTCCTAAACGTCTTAGTTTTTGAACTACAAAGATCGATTTGTGTGACAAATATCAACTGGATTGGCTAAAAAATAATTGCAACATGACGAAAAAAAAAAACTAAAATAAAAATTGTACTTTGACGTCTTGTAACTGGAAAGCGAATGATATGGTGAAAAAAATTATATGAAGCTCTACCACGTCATCAGTAAGGCTAGGTTTCGTGATCGATTAAATCACCCTGTATATAAAAAGTTTAATTTTCTTACAATATTTATTAAATATCTTTATTCTGGAGAAGAGCACAAAATAGTTTTGTTTAAATTTATATTTCAGAAAACAAATAAACTATGAAAAAAGGGTTCAGTTAAGTAAAACCGTTTATAAATAATTTGTTAGAGATGGTGATCTTCAACTTTAAAAGAAACATCCTAAGTTTTGATTTAATTAAAAATTTAAAACATTCTGTTCTACAAAACAAAGAAAACTTAATTAACAAAACATGCCAGTATTTGCATACCGATAATAAAGCCAATTTAGTTGTCCCAAATGCATAGAGATAAAAAGTAATTTCCTTGTTTAAAAACAGTCGTATAAATTTAAAAGTAGAACACGATATACCTACCTTAAAAACATTTTATCAAACAACTGATTTATTTTACCCCATTTTACTCAGGATATTTTTGATTTATTCATAAATAATTTTGCTTTCCTAATTATTATAAGTAAATATTTAAAAATTGAATTTCATATTGTGCCAATGTGTTGGTTGGGGGGCGTACCACCGCCTGCGTATCAATGATACAGGCCCCCGGGGTATAGGGGCCCCCAAATGTTTGTAAGCAAAATTGAGTGGTAGAAAGAAAGTATTGGAAAGTGAGGACCTTTATGTTTATGGAAAGTGGGACCTTTCTTTTTTTCCTTCAAAATTTGTTTAGGGCCCCCTAAACTGATTATGATGACGGGGCCCCTCTAGGGTACACTCACCATCACTGGTTGGAAACCAAAAAGTCAGTTTTTGAGACGACCCCGAATGTCGGCATTTTTTAAAAATGGAGATAATACCCATAATAAATTAGTTTTTTACCCAGTTATTATTATTATTCAAATTCAAATTTTATTATATAAAGGTTAAAATATACAAGTACAATGTTAAGCAATAATACAGATAGACAACAAAATTTAATTATTGGGTAAAAACTTAAGCTTATAAAGAAATTTTATAAATTAAACCCATCCTATTATATCCATATGGATGAAAGAGAGGTCAGCTAGATCTAGAGAACTATGCCTGTGTTTGACCCCTTGTCACCCTTAAAAGTCAACAATCTAGGTGATAATAATAAAATAGTTATAATTTGTTGTAATATATTACAAGATGAACAAAAACTAAACACCAACGGAGGCGAAGCATAGACCATCAACAGGAATCAAAGAGCAGATAACGGGGAAAGAAATTGAATTGCAAAACAATCATAGATTTTTTATTATAATAGCAATGATTTATTGTTGTAAATAGATTTTTGATATTAGTAAAAAGTATTGTGGATTTTCAAACACTGAATTTTTTGTTAGTCAGTTTATGTTTTTAGGTTTTCTTTTTGGTCTCAGAAAGTTTTTTTAGTGAAATTGGCAGCAGGTTATAAAATTTTGGTGCAAAAAACAAAAAAATTCAGAGTGAGTTTTTAGTAAATAATGAAAGTTGCATAAGTTTTATTTTTTACTAGGATATACGCAAAATTTATTAAAAATAAAATCCCTGATAAATTGAAAATTTATTATTTCAGAATAGGATATATAATGCGTTTTTACAAACATCGTAAGCGACATTTCGCCAATTTTACGGGGAAACGATTTTCTCACTCCCATCGCGTTATTTTTAAAGAAAAACCGAGATCTGAATGTTTTTATTTTAGATTTCTTCTTAATTTGAATTACAAAACAAACATATTTGACAATTAATGACAAAATTTTTAGAATCTCCTGAAAAAAAAAAGCTAAAAATTTTAAAGATTCTAAACCCTAAATAATAGGTAAATGTTTAAATTTTTATATTTTTATTCAATTTATCTTGACAACGGTGGCAGACTTGCCACCGAAACATCGATTTTTAGTTCTCTATTTACTTGCTTTATTTTTTTGGTACTTTTAATTTATTTTTGGCGTGTACCCAAATAACTACCATTAATTAAATGAACCGCCGAACCAATATAGCACCTATCTTCATCTGAAATAAAGCCAATGAAAAAAAAAAGCGTTTCCCGTAAAACTGACGCATGCTCGCTTACGATGTTTTGTCAAAAACCCATCGATATATCCTATTCTGAAATCATAAATTTAATAATCTTATGGATACTACCATTTATCGGGGATTTTATTTTTATTAAATTTTGCGTATATCCTCCTCTAACTGATCGGGCCGACTGCTCGTCAGCGACTGCTATCAATTTCTGATGGTAATCGTATTAGCAAAGCGACATCGTACTACTTTCGCCATCTGTTGGTCAGGGTAGGTACTAAACATTTTTAGGGTACGCTGAAATCTCACTTGTGGGGTTCTATGGATTGGTTCCAACGTTGGATCAAACGTTGGATCAACCTTGGATCAAACCTTGGATCAAACGTTGGGCACAATAAACTTGGCAAATGTGTTCTCCCATACGATGCTACAAAGCTTGAGGTGACAAACGCAACAAATATTGCTTCCAACCTTTTGTTCGTATTCCAGTGTCGTGTGTGTTGTGTATACCGAAATGGACGACCAAGTAGCTGCTATTGCTGCTGGAATTGTGGTTACATGTTGTGGTATGTTAGTGGAAAAGAAGAAGAGACCTAGAAGAAGGGAGGTTGGTGGATGGTTTCCCATCAATAAAAGTAGAGAAAAGTAAGTATAGGAGGTAAAGTCTCAAGAAATATAAAATTCTGCTTGTTGTCGTCTGTAGTGGGCTTAGGTATACAGGCGAGTGTTCCTTAATGATGTGCTAAAATTAAATTCTTTCAGTGACTTGGTAAAAAGTTCATGCTTATATTATGCACTTTTCACCTTAAAATTACTCAAAGAATCGCTCTCTTAATTATTAGCACATCATTAAAAACCCACGTTATAGACATAGCTGACTTCGACCGTGTTCAACATAGTAGGCCTACGTTTTCTTTGAGACAACATTTTTAAAATAAGTATGCAACATTTCAGCTCAATCAAGCAAGAATTGGTCCATATCCATACATACCTGCACACTAAACACGGCACGTTAAATAAAAGGTTGTAAATTATAAATGTTACTGTATAAACATCTATACAGTTTCTCACGCCACTGACAAAACAAAACATGATAAAAAGATTCGCGCGTCGTATGGGACTGTCACGAACGTTGGTTCCAACCCTGGACGCACCTTTGACGCGGGTCAGATTTACCGACAAGAGCCCGAACTTGCCATGCGGCCAACGTTGGACACATGCAATTCGCCAGCGTACGCCCACACGATGTGGCAAGTGCCCATGTGTCCAACGTTGGAAAGGCATTCGCCACATAGTGTGCGAGCAACAAAAAAGGAAATAATTTAAAAGTGAGACAGAACTGATAACCGCGTGGCTTCTTTACTATTGATGTTTACTCTACCTCTTCTGTTATATACAGGGGTTAAGTATATATGTTGCAAGCAAATGGGTATTTTAGGCAAATAGGCTTCTGTCTAGGCAAATGCCTGCTGCCTGGGCAAATAGTGTGTTTTTATTTTTAAATGCTATTTGCCTAGTCAAGTAGCATTTGATTATATTTGCCTAAGCAATTTTTAGACAAATGGAAATAAAAATATTAGCATAACCAGACGGTCATACAAATTTGTCACATGAGGGGGTCATGGTTAGTTCTGGTTAGTATTTTTTTTTAGTTTCTAAATAAAGCAAATTAAAAAATATATTTATTTAACTAACCAAAAGTAACCATTACCGACCCAATGTGACAGTTTTCCATGACCGTCTATAGTGCTTGAACCAATCAAATTATACGTGCTTCTGGTTTTACTGTAGTCTTCAAAACACACTGTACGCCTAATATGTTATAAAAATATATCACAGTCATTTGCCTAACAAGGACCACGGTAAATGCCATTTACCGAGACTTGGGCAAATGGCTTTTAAATAAAAATTATTTTCAAGAAGTAATTTGCCCAGGTAGAAGGCACTTGGCTAGGCAGAAGCCATTTGCCTTAAATAACCATTTGCCTGCGACATATACATTAAATTTATAGGTAATTATTTACAAACCGGACGCATCGCCGATTTTAATGAAATTTAGTATATGGTTTTTTTAAGTGCGCTGATTACTAATCTGAAAGAATTTTTAGTTGGACTTGTTTCGTTCTCCAGATATTTATCATCAGACTTGATAACAAAAACTAACCTGAATTCACTATTTCTCGCCTTTTTATTCCACTCAATTATTAATTGAAAGCTAAATTGGTACTCAATATTTGATTTCCACCTCTAAAAACCTCATTTTTCTATTTATTCTACCCATTTTTTCCATAACATTGCAAAGCTTCACTTTCAATCCTTTCGATCGCAGTAGCCTTAGCGTACAATATTATGATAAAAGTGGGTAAAATAAAAAAAATGGGGTTTTTAGAGGTGGAAATTAAATATTAAGTACCAATTTAGCAGAAAATCAAGAACTGAGTGCAAAATGAAGGGGGAAATTGATTAATTTAGGTTAGTTTTGGTTGTCAAGTCTGATGATGAACATCTCGATAACAAAACGTGTCCGACTAAAAATTCTTTCAGATTCGTAATCAGCGCCCCAAAAACCCCGTTTACCAAATTTCAATAAAATCGCTGATGCGTCCGGTTTGTAAATAATTACCAAATTTATCACTTCACTTTTTTAAACAAGTTCAAATTTTTAAAAACGCTTAATTTAATAAAATCATTATTTTGATATTTATTTTATTTATTAAAGTACTTTTGTTGTTACATAATTCTTAATAAAAAGAGCTGAATTCCTCCCATAATGTTTTAACTTCCTAATGATAGATAATTATAATTTATAAGCAAGATGTTACAAAATATTGTTAAAAAAATTTAAGAGCGAATTCTACTGTTAAAAATATGAGAAAAAGTGAATTTAATCATGAGTACCCGAGAGGTATTGTTTTCAATATAATTGATTATTAATTATTTTTATTAATTAATTAATCTTAATAAAAAAAACGTTTTTTGGCATGTCTCCATTAGATTTTAATAAAATTTAGCCTGGTTGTTTGTACCATTAAGGGGCTAATTTAGCCTAAAGTTCCTTTTATTTATTTAGTCCAGTTGCGTCTCGAGCGGTACCTAAACGAATATTTCTGATTAAAAAATGTACGAAACTGACTCATTTGCAATTTTTATGATTTATTTGGTTTAGGCAAATAAAAATTCAGTTTTTTAAGATTTTTTTTTATAACTTATTTAGTGTTTAGTTTTTAAGAAAAAAATAAAGTCCCCTTATTTTTATGTATATTCCCGAGTCTCCCAATAAAAATGGGACAAATTTTAAAAACACCTAATTTAGAAAAATGTGTTAGTTTATACAGCGTGTCTACTTAAGTTTGCACCATGTGGAAAACTTTTTATTATTTCTTATTTTACGAATAAAAGTTAGTTATTTTTATAAAAAGATCTGCATGGTCTAAAACCTAAAATACAAATTTCAGATATTATTTTTTTGCAGTGGTATACGAGGTATGTCAAAAATATGAATTTTGCTCAAGGGAAAAATACTCTTATTTTTTATATTATTAAAAATGTTTTATAAAAAGTCGTTTAGAATTAAAAATGCCATTAAAATATGCAAACTTAATCATTAAAAACAATAATATCAATTTTTTTATGTGTTAAAGGTAAAAATTTTAAGTTTGTACATGAGTGCATACTTCTTTTCAGAAGTTATATGGTAAATGTAATATGTAAAGAAAGCTAAAGGACTGTCAAAACAACGAAAAGTCACAGAAACGCTCGATATAGCAGAAAAAATGTTAAAGAAGTTTTTTTACCTAAACCAGTTTTGCATATTTAAAAGTATTTTTAATACTAAACATCTTTTCCCATAAAAATTTACGATATTTTGAAAAATTAGGATACCTTTTATTGAGCAAAATTTATATTTTATGACATACTTCGTATACCACTACTAAAAATTAATAGTTGATGATTGCATTTTAGGTTTTAGACCATGCAGAACTTTTTTAAGAATACCTTTTTTTGTAGAATTAATAATACAAAAGTTTTCCATATGGTGCGAACTTAAGTACACACGATGTATGTTAATGGTATTTATTTTGTATTTCTAATTAAATATAAATAATTATTAATAAAATGGTATTTTTTGTAATCCTATGTTGTTTGTGTAGTCCAGCGATATGCAATTAAAAATACTTTTATTTTTTATATTAAATAAGATAGGAATAAAAAATAAAAAGATAAATACCTGCATTTTACTGTCCATTTATCAACAATGTAAAAATTGCACAAAAGTCAGTGGCGTATATTTTTGAGATGCCACTGGACTAAATAAATTTAGTTACGTTGAGGGTTAAATTACCCTCTTCACTCAGTAAATAACACTGCCAATTCTATTAAAATTTGATAAAGGGCATTTAGGAGATTAATAAAAAAACGATTTAAAAAAATAATACTTTATATCTTGCAAAGCAATGCATTTCTGAGCCCATGTTTATTTAAACTTTTCTCCATATTCTTAGATGGAGTACCTGCCCTTAAATTTTTTAAACATTCTGCTAACATGCTGTATTAAGAAAAAATCATTTTTACAAGTTTAACACCCTTGTTTTAAGAACGAAGAATTGGGGGACGCAATTTTATTATGACTCTTTTTATTATTATGATAAGAGAATTCTACCATAGCCGTTTGACACAGCAGTTCATTAGCCATATATTTATTTATTTTTTATTTTTGGTTATTTATAATAAATATTAAATTTTTAAGTTATACGACGGTATTTCCTTATTTTTAAATGTAAGTCATTAAATTCTATTTTTAATGCAAAAGAGAATGAAAATAATAACAGCTGATAGGTAAATATCTAAATATCTTATTTTTACCGGGGTATCTCCTGATTAGTTAAAAAATACAAATACATATACAAATAAAAATGTTAACTAAGAGCAAATATTTTGTATTTTTTAAATATTAACATAGCATGTACTTACCATCGCCCGACATGCTGATGCTAAACCCTCCCAGAGAAAAAACAGATATCATCAAAACCTTCGCCAGAACTAACAGGACAAGCAACAAAAACAATAATCTCTTATTTACAATATATCAACGGGCCTGTCTTTAACAACCAAACATAATTTTGTTAAACGACAACCTGCCAAAATCGACGCCCAAAACAGCGCGTCCACGTACCCCGATCGGCGCGACCATAATTTTACACGAATCGACGCGACGTCTCTTTTAGTTCTGAAGTAAGCGAGGCTCAAGCTAAAAACGACGCCTGAAAAGGTCTACCTTGAAAACTTGGGGGATCGATATAGGCCGGAATGGGGGAAACAAGGGTCGAATGGGGGACAAGAAGAAGAATGAGGGGAATAAGGGAGAACGCGATGAAGAGACGCGCATGTTCGAGAGCGTGGAGCGTGTGTTTGCTTTGAAGTTGTTTGAATTTTTAACACTAGACTGGGTATTTCTGCACTATTTTTGTTATTGTGAGAAATAAATAATATTATTGGCTTCCAGGACCAATGAAGATGCCACAAATCTAGTCCAGTTAATTTCAGGGCCGTTCACAGAAAGTGATTTTGGGGGACTCCAGATAAGTCACCGAAGCGGCTTAGGCGCCACCTCCAGCAAACAATCCATCTTTATTTTTGGGCTCCTGGAGGTGGGAGGGGGGGAGGAGGAGGTCAACTGCACCCCTGCGCACGGCTCTGAGTTAAATGCCTTACAAAATCATCTTCGCTGTGGTGAAAAAGCTCTGTTTATTCTCATGCAGACAAAAGTATCATTAAAAATGTGACCATTGCTTAAAAGAATTACCTTAATTTTGCGCAATATGTCCATGGTCTAGCGATTTTTCAAAAAGCTAACGGAACGACTGGGCTGAAGAGCGCGCGAGCAACAAGCGGGCGAGCGATTTTTCGAAAGGCGTTAATTTTTTTCTGCCCACCAAATGCCGCTGTGGCCACTTTTATTTATGCATTAGGGAACAGCCAAACTAATAAGCACGCGAGCGACAAGCGGGCAAGAGATTTTTTAAAGCTAATCGTTAATTCAAGTGTCCACACCGACACTTAGAGGGCGGGCGAAAATTAACATACGCAGCCCGCGCATTTCGAAAAGTCGCTCGCACGCATGTCTCTCGACCGCTCTTTAGTCTGGCCATGATTTTACGATAAAATTTAATAAAATTCAAACCTTTTTTGCAAATTCAAAATAAAATTTTCTCTAACAGTGTTTCTTTTGGGGCCAATAATACACATCTCGCCACTTTAAAACATTTAATGCGGAATTTTTGACAATATGTGGAAAGAAGCGGTCTAATGCAAGCTCGATTAAGCATTATATCTGGAATGTTTACAAACAGATACTCTTTATTTAATATTTGCCTGCATATTGTTTAGCACAATTGAAAGTTAATTTGAACGTATCGAGCTGGCACAGTGTGTGCCTTAGTGGCTAGATTTTTTAGACAATTCTCGACGGCTAAAAGCCTTAATACTAACGTACCGTGGGTATCTTCAACAAGGAAAAAGGAAGTTTGTTAACACGGGACTTAAATTCTGTATGGGAATTGTGGAAATAATTCCTCAGAGCAGAGGCGTGAAAGTATCTATGAAAAAGCGATAAGTTCCCTACCGCTCGACGATGGGCAAGAGAAGGAAGCCTTTCTGTAAGCAAATGATCATTAATAAGTCGAACAGCTCTTCTTTGGATATAATCAAAAATGTTGAGGGTTGTTGGGGACGCCATTCCCTAAACATAAAAACACTACTCCAGAGAGGGTCGGATTTGGGATACATACAAAGTGTATAATTTAGAAGGGGAAAAATACTGTTTGGGCTCCAAATGAGTAATCCTAGCTTTTTTAAGCGGCCGTGAGTACAGATAAAATGTGTTTATGCCAGTTAAGGGTTTTCTCAAATATGACAGTAACTTGATCGCTCATAAGTAAAGAATGAGTATTTGATGACTTTTTTCGCGAGAAGAGGACATGATTAAGTTTTTGGATGCATTAAATTGGAGCGTGGAGATCTTGAGCGTTCCAATTCAATATTAAATTAAGGTCCTGCTAAAGGGATATTTGCATCGCTGTGCGTTTGCTTTTCACGTCAGGCTGAAAGACTGGCTTGAGGACCTGAAAGCTGGAGCGTAGAGTGCTATCGCCGCAAAACTATAAATGGAATTGGTTGTGAAAGAAAGAAGATCGTTGATGTGCAGAAGAAACAGAGTTGGTGCCAGTACTGATACCTGAGGTAACCCAGCGTTGTCTTGGTGAAAGTCGAAGAGTGGCCATTCAGAATAATCGATATAGGTCGATCAAAAAAGAAAACTCTAGAGAGCCAAGAACAAAGTTTGTCTGAAAGATTATAGGAAGGAAGTTTATTGAGAGGGGCATCATGCCAGACCATGGTCAAAGCATTGAATATATCAAAAAGCAGCGATTACGTGATAATTGCATAGACCCCGTTCCCCCCCACGGTAAGATTAGGTTTAATTCAACTTGACCCCTCCCCCCTATATGCCCTCTTCACGTAATTTATGAACGCCCCTAGTTTAATGAAAGAGATTTAGACATTTCTTAAAGATACGTTGAACACGTGCAGCTTTCCAGCTTTTGTGTAAATTTTCTGTAAAAAAACATTAAAAAATTGCGACACTTTTTACTAACCGTGTATATACATTATTATATTGCATTATGTGTAAATAAACCACTAATATTTCAAATGTTGCTGTAATCTGTTAAGAAATGTGGAAGCACAGACGACTTTTCATATTACCTAATGTATTGGTAATACTACATTTTTGTAAAATCTTTCCGACTAAGCTTTTTCTATTCAGTTTCAGCTTATCGAAGCCTCTTTCCGCGCACCATTGATAAGAGCGATTAATATTGTCGGCGTTCCCCTTTAATTTTCATACGCCCGCTTCTCTTTTGTTCCCTGTTGTGTGGTTATCATATTAATGATACACATTTTTATCCAGCACACTAATAGCATTTGCAATTAAGGGTTATCAACATCTATAATGGTTTAATCTATTACCACCACTAAATACTTAATTTACTATAGAAAAGTAATGGCTTTAAATCTCGTGATAAAGCCACATAGCAAATTGCTTTATATAAATAAAAAAAAGCATATGTCCTAAACGTCTTAGTTTTTGAACTACGGGGGTGTTAATTGTTTTTTTATAACAACTTTTATACCCATTTATATATTTTTAAAAAATTGGGATACGCACCCTTTGCATCAGAAGACATTTTTGGCATACCAGAAAAAAATAATTTGTACCAGTGTCGTCCATGAGGGGTTTGGAGTAAATATTTTTGGAAAAGAATGGTACGCCACTGCATTTTCTAAAATAAAAATATATTTTTTTTAAATCCCCATTTATTTAGAAGAAATTTAATCTCTTTTGACTTTTTTGTTTGATATAGGGTTTTCGCGTAAATCAATAAAACCATGTTTTGGCAGTGGTCAGTTTGTATTCCTAATATAAAAGTCTACATTAAAAATTAATCTTCCTTATTTATTTTTAATTAGATGGGAATTTGACGCGAAAACCGTACATCAAACAAAAAAGTCAAGAAACTAAATATGTTCCAAACTAAATGGGGATTTAAAAAAGGCTTGTATTTTTAGAAAAATGCATTGGCGTACGGTTTTTTTCGTAAAAAAATATTTACCCTGAATCCTCATGGACGACACTGATACATTTTTTCTTGTTTGCCAAAAAATGTCTTCTGGTGCAAAGGGTGCGTCTACCAAATTTTTTAAAAATATATAAATGGGTATAAAAGTTATTATAGTGTTCTGAATCACCTCGTATAAAAACACGTACCTTCGTTTTTATATCTTTATTAACAATGAAACGTAACTATGGTTACAACGACAATCTTCAGCTGTCAATGTCTCGAAGTTTACAGCACAAAAGTCGAATCTATACTAATAATTCGAAGGTTTTCTGTCGCCCTTTTATAGGAATATGGAAGAGTGATGAATGATCTAGAATTTTGGAGAAATATCGCGAAAATTCTATTGTACAGGATGGCATAAAAGTTGATTTCTCCAAAATTATAGTATTTAATTTTATGTGGGACACCTTGTACATAAACACACATTATGCATGTGCATTATTTATGCACATTTTAGTTCGCTGGACGGTAAAAATACATTTTATTGTCATTAGGAAAAAATAATGTAATGCCATCATCTAAAAGGCATATTTTTGCAAAAACCTTTTAATGATGGATGTCATCATCCTACATGCATTTTTTTCAGCATAACTTATTAATGATGGATGCCATCACAAAATTTAACATCCCGTAGTTTAAAAACTCAGACGTTTAGGACATATGTTAATATGAAGGTTTTTCTTATATTTTGGTGGAAAATCATCTCCTAAAATTGTGTGCACTTGTTTAGAAACAACCATGTATATGTATGTAAGTTATACAGAGTGTCTAGTGCAGTGCCGGATAAAGCAGACGCAGGGCCTGTAGCAAATGTGAACAGGGGGCTCTTGAGTTACATTGCCTATTGAAATTTAGGATGTAAATAACGACGATTAGCGGCTACAAACAAACACACAAATCAACAAAGTTACATACTTTATTACCTCTTTATATTATTAGCATAGATAAAGTGAAATTGACTTGAGGGGAACTTATTTTTGTCAATAAAGCCCTTAAGCAATTTCGCGTCGTATCGCACACCAGGGGCGGTCATAAGGCGGGGGGCATGGGGCCATGCCCCCCTCAACCCCACATCCTTTGTAACCGATAATTTTTTTGTTACCTAAACACACCTAATTGCAATTATGGACATTTAATGATGATATGCCCCCTCCTCGGAAAGTTTATATGACCGCCCCTGATAACACCCAATTAATGTTCGGCTCTAAAACATTGATGTCCCGTTTTTGATCTTTGTACAGTTGGTTGGTATACTTTAATTATGAACAAAAAACTTAGCCACTTACTAAAATTCAGAGCTAATCGTTTTCGTCGTTTTCACTGTTGTGGTATTATGTAGAATTTTACTGTTAAAAAACAGTAGGATTATACTAATTTTGTAATACTCTACCGCGATCGGCAAAACGGATATGAAAACAAAAAAGCACCAAAAAAACTAAGAAATTTTATCATGACATAACTAGTCCGCCAATAAAAAAACACAAATTTCATTTTTAAATCAAAAGAAAATAAAATTATGTACGGGTATTTGTGGTAGGAACGAATAACTGTCCACTGATTGTTAAAGTAGGCTAATCAAATTAAGCATCAATTTTAAAGTTCTCGCCAGTAGAGAAGATGCCACAGCGTCATCAATTCTGTCTCACTTTTAATTATTCTCCTTTTTGTTGGTCGCACACGATGTAAACGACGCGTTTAGACAGCGATAGTTGATTGCCGTCTTTATTTGTGTGACGCTTGTGGCATCTTTGTAACTGGTTTTTAGTCTACTATTTTCTTATTGGTAATCATTTGAAAACTACATCAATTTTAGCCGAAGAACCAATTCTAAAACGTTATTTACCAATCGGTTATGTTGACGTTTAAACAATGTAGGTATTATACGTCAAAGTTGTCACCAATTATTACCGCGGTTATAATTGGTTGAACGTCTAAAATTCTACTAGCCTACATTCTACATGGTCTACACAATAGTATTTTATTATAACTTTTTACCAATACAGATATTTTTACAAAAATTCATGAGACGTCTCCTATGCATTAAAGGCCATTTTTTGATGTACCAGAAAAAAATAATTTTTCGTCTGTGTTCTGCGTGAGGAATTTACTGCCAATATTTATCAAGAAAAAATGCTACTCCACTGCGTTTCTTTAAAAAGCAATGATTGTGTCGGGTTCTCCTTAAGTTTGTAACAAATTTGAATTTTGATTTTTTTTTTTTTTTTTTTTTTTTTGATTCTATGGCATAGCCTTCCAGTGTATGAAAATACAAATCATTTCTCGGCATTGCTTTCCAATTCTACCCTATTTTGAATATTGTGGGGGTCATGTTATAAGTAGATGTACTTAGTTTTCTTTACCAGTGTATAAATTAAAAGTTGGAAAACTGATGCATTGACCAATGTTTCTCGTGGGAAATTAATTTTTCTCCAAGAAATCTATACAGAAGGTAATGATATTTTCCCAAGAAATAGTTTGTAATTAATGACGCGAAAACCGTATATCAAATACAAAAAAAGAGATTAGGACGTGCAATGACGTCACTATTTTTCTTAAAAATAATAATAATAAATAGTTATGTAAATTTCTACAGAATAAAATAGTAAATATTATTTTTATTTTCATACATAAAAAAACAATCTTTTAATTAGATCTCTTTTAAATTTTCAAAAGTATCTAATAAATTGTTATAAAAGTTATAATAAAACATTAATAATAATTTACTTAAATTTTAACACCCTGTAGTTCCAAAAGTAGGACGTTTAAGACATAATATGCCCATATAAAGATTTTTTTATTTCTCGTTAAAGAATAATTATCTCAAAAAGTTTGTCGTAATATAAGTTACTGGACACCCTGTATAAATAATACAGGGCGTGTCTTAGCTACGGTTAGAAACTTAAGGGGGTGATTTCTTATGTCTTTTTATGAAAAAAAAGTTCCCCTTAAGATATGTCTGGACTTGCCTGATTTCTGAGATACAGGGCGTTAAAGTTTTTAAAAAAATCTATCATTTTTAAATTTGTATCTTTAAATTCGTTTAACCGATTTAAATGAAATTTGTTATACTTATTTCTAACAATTCGCTTGTAAAGCTCTGATTAGGATTATTAGTTCCAGCCAACCAATATTATTGAGAAAAAAGTTTTTTTCTAATTAGCTGCTTTTTCAGTCTTATATTTTTTTGTATCTAGCTTTGATTTAAAGAAAAAACATTAAAGCCACTTTAAAGTCATTTAAAAAAATATCTATAAATAGCATAAAATAAAATCCAAAATTAAAAAAATAAACAATTTTGACCTTAGTCAATAAGGAATATGGCCATTTGCGTTGAAATATCTGACTGCTTATTCATTTTGAGGGAAATTATTGGTATTTTTTTCTATGATGTTGTTGTCTAAGGGCACTTTTTAAAAGAAATTAAAGTGGCTTAATTTTTTTTCAAAACGAAGCTAGATACGAAGAAAATACGGGAGGCTAAAAAGTTGCATATTTAAATAATTAATCAGAAAAAATATTTAAGGTTTAAGGAAGCTAGTTGCGTACTTTTTTTCTCAATAATATAGGCTGTGAAGTCTGCGGGGCGGGTTTTGAGATTTTATATGGGTGCCATGTGTCAAAAAGCTAATAAGTAAAGCTCAACAAGCGCGTTATAACAATAAATAAGTGTACCAAACTTCATATAAATTTTATGAAATGAAGCAGGTCCAAACCTATGTTTATGGAAATTTTTTTTATAAAAAGACATAAGAAATCACCCCCTAAAGTTTCATACCGTAGTTAGGAAACACCCTGTATATACAAAAGCGTCAATAAAAGCATAAAGTAAGAGGTTGGTTCGGTTTTTACACCAAAGATCTGTTTTTCTGCTTTTTGGGGTAATAATTTGTTTTTGATAAGTTGCTTTTTTGGGGTTATATATTTTTTTAAACTTCGGTATCCCCTCTCCCAGGAATATTTAACTTCCGCCCCATGGTTTTTATGTCGGGTAGTAAACATATTAAAAAATGTTAAGGATATTTTTAGATACGTATTTGTTTGAAAATTTTCACAAAAACCCTGGGGGCTGTTGAAAACTTATGATAAATTCATATTTTACAGATCAATGGACTACAAATTGAAAAGAATTAATACCTACATCTGAGATTCTCCTTTGGACAAAAATAAAAAATCACATTATTATAACCACATATCATTTATTGTTCAAATAACTTAATAATATTTACATTTAGGTTTCTAAGTATTCCTTGTGTTATAAGTAGTTAAAAAACTAAATATAAAAATACTAAAATATTAAATTTAGCTTAGTGAAGTTATTACAGAAGTGCATACCAGATTTTGCTTTTGTGTACTCTTTTGGTACTTAATAAAAATCTAACTAGTGCTATACAAGTAATTAAATACATTAAAATGGAATGAATTTTAGAATTTTGCTTTCTGGTATGTATATTATCTTAATTTTTAAGCTTCAATAAAATACAAAGTAATGGTAGTACTAATATAAATGATTTTCTCGTGATTTTTAAGCCACTTACAGCGTTTTTATTTTAAACTGTATATATGCCCATCACTTATTGAGATAATGTTCTAAACCTAGGTGAACAAAAAATATTAAGAAAGCGACCTTTTTTTATAATTTTGAATCTTTTGTAATTCCTATTAAGATTTTCAAGACAATCAGTAAAGTATATTTTAGTACAAAATTTTATAATACAAAAATAACAAATTTTGATTGACACTATACTATATATCTAGCAATGTCTTTAAATATAAAATAATCGAACTTTTGAAGTACATATGAGCAAATCATCATCAAAAAATTTTGTTTCTATGACGACGTTTCCATTCAGCACTGATGCAGGCATCATTTGTGATTCGGGGCCGCTTCCATGATAGATTGCCATGTATTTGTCGATTCTGGCATAACAAAACCAAATTCGAAGTACCATTCTTCGAGACACCTTCCTTTAAATAGTACTTTTTGTTCCAGACGAAAGTTCTGGATCTGTTCTTTGGAGCTAAAATTAAATAAATTTTATTATTAAACTTTACACATTAAAACAGAATTTTCCAATTTTAATTTAATTTATCTTTAAATATTACTTTGAATAAGTCAAGAAATAAAATATTTGAGAGGCCTAGTATTAAAGTGTACAATCTCCATTTATATTTTTTGATACAACAATAAGGGAAATGTCCCAATAGTTTTATTTTTCAGAGCTGAAATAAAATAAATTATTTTTAAGGCCATAAATACATCCATTACAGAGTGTTCAAAAAGAATGCATTAGATTTAATTTGTAGGTTTTTTATTAATTTTTTATAATTCTTAACATAACAATCTTCAAATATCAATAAAAAACATGATTTAAAAAGTTTTTTAATGTTAAATGAAATATTGTATGCTAATTTAGTGTAATATTAAAAATTTTGGTTGAAAAGAAGGGGAAATATGGTGAAAATAGGGTTACTTTCGATTTGAACTTTGATGACTATCTTAAAAATGAACTGTTTTTGATTAGAAATTCTCAAATTTGTGACAAGCGCAAGCAATTACCCAAAATATATGAAGGGTTGGAGCAATAAAGATTAACATCCATTGTTTGCCAATATTAAAATAATAGCACCTTTAAATAGCTAGTACCTAGAATAAAACAACTATTGATAATAACGGCAAGAAAAGTTTGTAGTCCTTGAAAGAACAACATTTAAAGATACAATGTGCCGATTAAGATAAGAACGTTCGTGTTCCTCACGCTGATAGGATAAAGATGATAGACCATATGGGTCGAATTTTTGCGACATCAAGTTTTAACTTGTATTAAATAAAATATATATATTTTTTGTTTTATCTTGAATACCTACCTAAATTAACAATATCTGACCTTAAAACATTATAATGCAAATACTGACAAATTATACTAGCTGGACTCTGATCGTTATTCGCCGCGACCCTTCATATAGGTAAGGACTGGTTGGTAGGGATCGGCAAATCTTTAATTTTTATTCATATGATTAAACCAATGGCATTATGGATTGAACTTACCTAAAACTAAACTCTCTAGATACTGCACGACATTTGAGGATGTTTTTAGGTACTCTAGCTTCATGTTCAATTTCTGGAAGACTGATATCTTCCTGTCCTTGCCAAAAGACTTTGCCTGTATCTGCGTCTCGTAGACAAATCCAATTTACTTGAAATGCTTTAAATATTTCTTCTGCTTTTTGTTGTCTTGTCTCGTCTATCATTCTATATTAAAAAATAGAAAACATATGTTAAAACACTGAGCATGCGTTTTATATAAATATATCCTATTTTTTTCTGTTTATCTGTTTACAAAAGGATGTTTAGTGGTTATAGTTTCGTTTACGTCAAAAATCTGCTGTCAAGCAAAAGATGAAGTTAGCAGTGCTTTATTGGAAATCGGCTACTTTTGCTTGGGATAATAAACTGGCTGTGTACACTAACTTTGCCCGAAAAATAGAAAGTACACTGGCATACTACCTTTAACAATGGAACATGCTATTCTTTCAGGCAACCAGTAATACAATATTTTTGAGGTTAAAAAACTCATGTTGTGTGTAAAGCAATGACATGTCATGTCATTGGTGTAAAGGGTAGTGTTAGGAAATAAATATTTTACTTTATTAAAAAACTAAGACATGTCTCTGTCCCAAAAGCACTCCGGGTTAATCTTGGTTCCTTGGTTTAATAGGTAAATATTTTATTAGTTTTCCTGTTAAAATACATTTTTATTTATTTTTAATATTTTTTTAGTGATGAATGGCGATATGTTTATAATCTAGCTTATTCCGGCGATCCAGAAAAACAGCTAAAAGCTCTGGATGTACTTAAAATATGGAAGATGCGTACCCCTATTCTGTCTACAGGCGTAGAAGGTACCCTTACAATACTTGATGCATTGCTAATAAATACGGAATACCTGTCTGAAGAGCAAGTTTCAAATTTATATGCAGTAGCATTAATAAGGTAAACTCTGCCTTACAAATCAGTAATAAGTGAACACACAAGCTTGTTCTATTAAAAAAATGTAAGCAGACTTTTAAGAATAAATCTTATTTAAACATATTACATGTTTCTTTTAGATTTTTAAATCTTTCAGCAGCCAATAGTGAAAGGCAGGGAGAATTTAACAAGACCTCAGCAAAAAATGATTTACCAAATTGGTTAATACACATGAGACATGATATTGCTCATGGAGTAACTATACCTTCCAAGTATAATTTAAAAACAGGTCTTGAGTATGGTTTTAATTGGCTTAAAAAATGTATTGGGAACCACATAGCAAAATAATAAGTGGTAAATATTTTTATTTCCATGATTTTATCTATATTACACTTACAGCAGACTAACCTTTAGACCAGGGCTTCCCAAATTGTGCCTCCTGGCGCCCTGGGGTGTTGCAGTGGCCTACCAGGGGCGTCGCATGTTGATGGTACAATGTGGAGTCAAGGTATTTTAGAAAAAAATTGATAGAAATTACATATTTTTTCCAAATAAAAAGAGAGTAAAAGAAAATTAAGTAATAAAAGTTGGTTTTTAAGAACTTTTTTGCTCTTTAACTTCTTTTAGGATAAGACAAAGACATAAATTTAGTCTACTAATGATACATCAGAAGGGGCGCAAAGAAAGGGAAAACAAATTAAAACAAATAGTTTTTTTTGCTCTTAAATTTTTTGGCTTCTTAATTTTTTGTTACAATAAAATAAGTTCCATTTGAGGTAAGGACCTTTTTTAACTGTCAGGAGTTAAGTTGGGTGTAAGTGGTCGTGAGGGAATTGCAAGTACCCAAGGGCATCACACTACAAATAAGTTTGGGAACCCCTGCTTTAGATAATTACTTCTGGATTTTATACAGTGACGATTTTAATAGCCCCCTCCTCTATCCCTCCTTCAATATTGTGTCCTATTCAAAAAGTAAAGGAGGCAGAGGACTATTAAATTCCTTACTGTACATATTATACAAAAAAAATAAAGAAGTAAACAATCTTTCTTTTAAATATTACTTAAATTTAGTTCTTAAAAATAATTATAATTTTAGAAAAAATTATTAATTATATATTAAAAAGAAGTATTTATGCTTATTTTAGATTACTACTTTCATGACGAATCTGTTGTTGATATTACCTTGATAAATGCTGTAGATACTTACATAACTATAAATATTCACCTCTATGAAAAAATGACCAAGACATTGAAAATGTTGATTATTATGAAAATTTGAAAAGATGATCTATCAGAAATTTGGAAAAAAAGTGTTTCATCCATATTTAATGTTGGAGGTATTTCTAGAATTGATAACAGAAAGTTTAAAAAGGATAATCATATTGAAAATATTAATGGATGTTTGGATATTTTGGTATCTACAAGAGCAATGTTGAGATCTTATTTGGATGTAACTGAAGACGAAGGTCTGTGTTTATTAATTAAACTTAACTAACCCAACAAAACAGCACCTGGTTCAGGGGTAAAAAGTTTCAAGCGACTCTATTTACTAAATCTTTCTGTGCAAAATGTTGTGAAATTATTATAAAAGTTTTCTTATTTTCATGATGCAGCTCCTCTACAGTACAAATTAACTATCCGTCTTTAATTTTGCACACTATTTAATTTTTTTATTTCAAATATAGCCAATGAAACATTTTTATTTTTTACCAAAGTCAAAATTGGACCTTTTTTACTTGGTATTTTTAAAAAGAAAGATATGCCACTGTTTTGCTTTTTTTAACACAAAATACTGAAAGTTACATCTCATTTCAAACTTTGTATACCTTTTGGTATAAATAAATCTGTGTTATTCGAGAAAAAAACTTTTTTTTTTTTGTTGTAGGCAAAGAAACAATAAGGGAAGATTTTGTTAATATTTGGAAACACATTTTAAATCTACTTCATCAATATGGCATGTTATTTTGTCTAGTAGATCAATTATTTAATTTTATAGTAGATATCTCTAATTCTGTTTCGGCAAAGAAAATGGCCTCTCTATGGATAAATGAAATATTTTTATCATTACAAACTCTAAAAGAAGCAGTAAGTATTATTATACTGGAAATTTTATTTATTGATATAGTAGAATATTTTATTGATAATGCAGTGAATAGTGCGACCAGACTAGTATGAAGTTTTAGGGAACTTGTTTTGAGTCGCAGATTACCAGCAGTTATTACTGTTTTACATTTTTTGTCCCTAAAAAGTGTCATATCATTTTAAAATTAAGGAATTTTTTAAAAAATCAACATAACTCGTCTAACATTTTAGAATATTTCAAAAAAGATAGGTACCTAGAGAAAAATAACTTTGATTATAAAGAAGAGAGCTTGAAGTTCCAAAACAAAGTTTTAGACAATATTAATGAAGAGATTGCTTGCTATAAGGTAGCCTTTTTAGACAGGTAGGTAAAACAGATTGATACAATATTTTAATATATGTAATATATTGATTTAATATTTTTAATAAAGTCCGAAAGATAAGAAACAAAAATGGTCCTTTATAGCCCTAGCAACTCTGGGCAGTATTTTACTGGCTTTTTATTTCCAGTTTATTAAAATATAATTTTGTTACTGATGGATTTATCACAGATGCTATGCACCTATTAAAAATTAATACAACTGATAAAAATATACATAAAGCAGAAAACAGAATTTATACACTTGATGATTTGAAGATTGACAACCTCCTAACTACAGATGTTTGGACAGAGCCTACTAGAGAAGATACTGAAGTTCCTAAATGTTCTAATATTGGTAAAAGATCGCTAGTCGCCAGTGAATCAAAGTGGAGGAAAATTGAAGGTAAATAACTTATTTTATTTAATTTTAAAATACTTTTTCGTAAAACATTTTGATCATTAATGTGTATTTTTTTAGATACGTCAATGTTTAAAAATTGCCCCTTTGGAGTGTTACCGCATCAAATTCAGCAAAAGCATCCATTTTTAATGTTGTCTTAGGAGTAAGATTTTTAATAGAGTTGTACCTACTGATTGGCCCCTTTGTTTGTCATTTTTTTGCAATATTATTCCAAGTTAATTTTATTGTATTTTGTACTTGTGAAATATAAAAATTTTGTCATACTTTTACAGTTGCGTAAGAAATATTTATTTTTATACCTATTGTGTATTATAATATCACGAGAGAAAATTTTGCTGGCAAACTATTTCGATTGTATAAGAGTTTGTTACTTAGCAATTTTTTAAATGACGTTTACCGGAAAACAACGAGCTGTCAGCCCAGTGATTTTAAATAAATTTCAATAAAAAAAAATACCAAAAAGCAACAAACAACAAAACAACAAAAAATATTTTGCCTAGACATTTTTTTCTTAAATGATATTCGACAAAACTAATTTACGAGAATTACAAGCCTGTCAGTGGTAAAATGCACCTCTGAGTACTTAGACATACACGTCGTGCAACTTCAGAAGGTTCATGGGTAATTATTACCAATGCATCGATAGGAGACGATCTAAAGCAACGACAAAGCGAGACCGATTTGTTATCCTATTAAAATATGCAGGCGTTCTTTGTTTAATGTCAATCTGCTAGTGTTCAAGTGTAAGATATTTAAAAGTATCTTAAAAGTTACTTTCTTATCAAATCGTTACTTCAAACAAATTTATAAAATTATTTTCCTATTGCAAAATCTTTAACTTTTTCGCACTACCTGCTGAAAGTACAGGGTTGGTCCGTATATTTAGACAGCGCCTATCTGGTTTATTTTACAAGGTAGAAATAAACTTTAAATACAAAAGTTTTATAAAATTATCCAAGCCGTCAAAAAATATATTTTTGCAGATACAAAGTGAGCCCAAAATATGTGGAGAAGAAAATTTTACCCTGTATATTCTATCAACATTAAACAGTTCTTTTAAAAAGCTTTACAAAAATACCACATTTGATATATCTATCTCTAATAGTTTCGAAAATATGGCCATTTAAATCTGGGTATAATTCACATTACATCTACAGTCTCACCTTAGTACCGACCAATGGAAATTATATCTACTTTTTTCAGATTTAAGTGGTCATATTTCCAAAACTAATAAATATAGATATATCAAATGTGATATTTTTTGTAAAGCTTTTTTAAGACCTTCTTAATGGTGATATAATATACAGGGTATTCCATTAAAAAAAATCTTCTCCACACATTTTGGGCTTCCTTTGTATCTGTAAAAATATATGTTTTTGACGGTTTGGATAACTTTCTAAAACTTCTTTATTTAAAGTTTCTTTCTACCTTGTTTAATAAACTAGATAGGCGCTGTCTACATATACCGACCAACCCTGTACACTTAGGGAAGAACTGCATTGATACATTTTTTTTATACAGGTCAAATAATGTTTCTTTGCTGAACATGATTAGTACATGCCTTAAAGAAGTGTATATACATACTTGCACTTGCAGAAGCTCAATGGAGGAGAATCTCGCTTTTTTGAGTGCTCATTTTTTCACTCAATAAAAGAAAAGTTTAGCTTTCCTTACTTTTTTATTTTAACTTTAACTGATAAACGATGTTGCAGACGGTGTCTATCTCCAACCGTTTTCAAGTGATAACGGTTGAAAATAGACATTACTACCCGAAACGTCGTATATCAGTTTAAATAAAAGACAAAGGAACTCCAAGAAAGTAGTACTTCCCTTACTTGTTGCAAAATGTACCATTACCATATTTATTATAATGATAGGTGACTGCGTAACTGCTCTTTATTCTTTAACGGCTTTTTATTATTTAAAAACTCAGTAATAATAATATAAAAAATATGTTATGCAAAATGCAATATATATAAAAAAAAAAAAGATTGGTGTCTTTTCGGTCTAGGTTTTTCAAAATTTATAGAAGGAATACTGCGGGTGTCGATGGATGTTCTATACAGCCCATAATGGATGGGCGTTATGTTCCTTTGAAACTTTTGTTACCAAAATTGGATGATCTCGTATTTCGATGAATTCCAAATATGCTTGTCTATCACAATATTATTATTATTATTTTTTTGGAAAAGATTGACGTAACTTTAGCCGACTGTATTATCGGTACTGGTGTACAAATAATTCTGAAGCATCTATTAGACCACAACTGATATCTTACATTACAAATTAGTAAAATCGTTTATCGTTTTCAAGAAACTTAACTTAGTTTTTGTAAATATATTACGTTCGTAATTTCTTTTGTAGGCGCTAATTACCACAGCAAGAAATACCTTTATCTTTATAGTTATTTATTAAAATATGTAATTTATTTTTAAAAGACAGAAAATTATTGCAATGGACTAATAAATTGACTTAAAGCAAAAGTATGGTTTTAAAAACTTAAAAAAAAAATCAAAATAGTTAAACTGTTAAGGTTATTCCTGCTCACGCACATATACGAAAAAACTACAAACTTTTTTTAACTTGTGAAAACTATTACATCGCAAAACTTTTAAACTTACTTTAAAACTAGAAAAATTATTACATGGACTAATTAACATTTTTCGTTATCACCCTGTAAATATACCTAATTTTCATCCCCCCTTTGACACACTATTTAAGTAACGCGTTAGTTTCCATGTAAAGCGTTACTTTTAATGGAACGCGGTCCTCTGAAAGGAACGCCGTAACGGTTACTTTTTTGCTCAATATAAAAAGTAACGAAGTTATTCAGAAACCCGTTACTTTTTGTAACTAGTTACTTTAAAGCTTAGTTCATAAGCTTGCGAAATGCGATTTGCGAATCGCGAAACTTTCGAATGTTTCGTTACAAATTGACCAATCAGAACACGATTCGCAAATCGCGTTTCGCAAGCTTATGAACTAGGCTTAAGTAAAGTTGTTTTTTTGCGTTACTTGACAGGTCTGCCAGGAGAGTGTTTACGACGGTCAATTTATTTAATTTCCCTCGTATATCTAGGGTTGCCACCTCTCCCAGTTTCGGCACTTAAGACGATTTCGGCTCCGTTTTGGCACCCCAGTTTGGTTGGGAGCTAAATGCCTACCAACCAACCCCAGGCGTCAAAATAGTGACATCACGCCAACTTTGGTACCCTGTTTGGTTTGTCAAATGCTATACCGTGGCTTGTGGGTCGGTAAGATCGGTTTGGCATGCTCTCATCCTTTTCTAAAGCTGTTGGTCTTACTCTAAATTTTTATTTCTTTAATAATAAAACATAATATTAATAGTTGCAAAATATTTTAATTTAAATATTGCTGTTAAATAAACAAATTTTATAAAAACCAATAAAACCGTTAGGTAGGTTCTTCTTCTATTTACTTACCAAAAATGCTTACCAAACAGGAATTCGGATGCTGCACTGACGTAACGGTTTGTGACGTAAAACATACCACCCGTTACCTACCAAAGTCGGAGTACCAAACGGGCCGAAATCGCCTTTAGTCTCCCGGCTACCGTGTGTGTGAGGTTTTTTTTTCTTTGGTCTTCAATTTTTCAATTCGGAAAAAAATATGTTCTTGGTCTTCAAAATTTGCACGGTATGCCACTCCTCCCGGTATAGCTTAGATAAATAATTTTATTAAAGTTCTAAGTACGCCATTTTTAATTTCTCCAAAATCGAGCCCAAAAATACCTACATTGGTTTTTTAATAACTCCAGTAATAATTGATATAATGATAAAAACGCCCAATTTTGCCCACCCTGTACATCTAACATACAAATATTTTTGTGGAAATGTATTTTTTCCTTAAGCAGGCCTTTTAATACAGATGCACTTTTTTCGTTAAGTTAATAAAAGTTAATAAAAGCGTGTAAAAAGTGTCCCATTTGGTAAGAACTTTCGAAGACATGCTGTATAAATAAGTCATAAAATAAGCAAAGCCAAAATGTTGAAACCATCGCGCACACCACTGGAAAATAGGTGCAATGTTTTACACAATGCATTTCATATACGACAAACGTCATACATTTTCTGAATGCGGTAGAAAGAGATAGAATACTAATTGGCATTCATGAACTGGCTCCGAATCGAGATTGAATCGCGCATGCGAGCACATTGTCGCAAAAAGGGAAGCAAAAAATGGATATCTAGTGCAATTTTTCCGAGATTTGGAGCGTAATTGTAGCCTGTTTTATTTTAAAATTCGGAATTATCTACTTTGTCAGGTATGTACAAATTATATACCGTTCCTATGTTTGCATTTTACTGCTGGTTTTCATTAAAATATGATAGTTTTACTGTTGTGATTTCTGACTAGGCCAAGAAAAGGGATGGCCCTTTTTAAAGGCAAATATTTTAAAAAAGGGGTAAGTTTAAGTTCATTCTTTATTTGGAGTTATTTATTTGTCAAAGGTTTGGCGGTAAGATAAAATGAGCGTCCTGGAAAAATAAAAATAAATTGTTTAGGAGACTAATTTTTAAAGAAAAAATATAATAAACAGCGTTCGTTTTTTTAGGCCAAAACTACATTTTTTTTAAACCATTGTTGAATAGCTATAATAACAAAATTGTCGTTCCTGTTTCATCCTGCTAATATTAAAATTTTCTACATTATTTTTTTCAATAAAAATCTACATTTAAAGGTTTGCATAGCACAGATTAAAAAAAATGCTTATAATACAAATTCTAAAGGGTGTCCCTGGTTCTGGTATATGTTTTTGTACAAGGTGTCCAAATTTCGTTGTAATTGCATGATATCAAAGAAGATACTAGCTAAGTGATGGTATCTTGGTTATTATTAGAGGTAAAGATGTGTGGTCTTTGAAGTATTGCTATTAAAAAAAACGGAAGATTTCACTAAGGCCCAGTTTATAAGCTTGCGAAATGCGAATTGCGAATCGTGTTCTGATTGGTCAATTTGTAACGAAACATTCGAAAGTCCTTACAAATTGAGGTAAAACAATATTGTACGAATTTATTTTTTAAATTTTCTTTTGATAAAGATGGAGAGAAAAATACCAAGTGTCTATTTTGCAGTAAGGAATATTATCAATCGGTAGGCGAAAAAGGCTAGATCCAGTGCACCAGCTGTTTAAAATAGGCCTATAATCAGAGTTAGTAAAAAAGATTTAATAGTTCTGTTTTTTTATTTTCGTGTAATTTTCTAGAGAGATCATTAAAAACGCGCTCCCGAGGGTTAAAATGATCATTTCAATTTTTTTTTCATAGTTATTTTTCATAAAAATAATTAAGCCATATACAAAAATGTTTAGAGTTTTACATAAAGAAATTATTCATGTTGCCAGAATATGAATACAGGTAAATTTCTACAATTATTTTTTCTAAAGGGGATCATTTCGCCCTATTCTTCACTATTTTCTTTCTTTTCTTCTCTTTATGATTCCCCCACAACGTGATGCCCACTTAAGGAGATGATTTCTTATGTTTTTTTTATGAAAAAATGTTTCTCTAAATGAATGTCTGAACTGGCTTTATTTCTGAGACACAGGGCATAGAAGTTTAATATATACAGGCTACAACAAAAACTATGATTTACAAAAAGCACTCCGTATATTACATCACCAGTAAAAAGATCTTTCAAATACCGGTAAAAAGATACTAAATTTGATATATGTATCGTCGTTGTATGACAACGGTATCGTTATTCTTTGGAAATATGGACATTCAAATTAAGGTTTCCCAGTATTCATTTATTTATTTATTGTATTCTTTACAAACACCAGTACAATAATGGTAATTACATGTAAAGATTCTAAAACTAGAGAACAAAGAAAAACAATCTTACATACTAAACAACAAGGACGGAACAACCATAACATATAATGAAAAAAATAAAGACTTTTACTAAAGTACAGAGTTCAGTTTTTAAACTATCATTGAAGAAATCTGTCTGGATCTCCCTAAGAAGCTCGTTTGCCACAGCCATCATACGGTTAAAAGGAGACAAGCTAGATGGGTCTACACTAAATATTTTACGGTTTACTGAAATTCTTAAGTTAATCTTTGGTACATTTAAATTAACATAATCGATAAAATTAAAATCTTTGTATTTTAAGTTATGTATTATATAATATAAAAATATCACAGCTTGTTTTTTTCTTCTTTGGGACAAAGATGTAACCCCAAAACTACTTAACATACTTTTATAAGAAACTTTAAATGGATAATTATTATATTTAACAACATAGAGATACCTCAAAAACCTTTTTGTATACCTTTTCTATAAAATCATCATGTGTGGTCTCCACTGGCATCCATATTTGTGATGCATATTCACGATGTGGCCTTACTAGGCTGTTGTATAATTTAATTATTGTGGAGATCTTAAAATGTTTACTATTTCTGATTATAAATCCCAGTGCCTTTACAGCTTTATTTTTAATAAAAGAAAAGTGCTTATTAAACTTCAGATTAGATTATTTATTTATATATGTATATTCGCAATTTAGCGTATTACGACCATCATAATTAAATTGTATTGTTTTTTTAAGTGGAATTTCTTTGAATATAGAGAAAATAATATAAATTATAAGAAAAAAAAATTGAAAAATATGTAACACCTATATAATCTTTTAACACTTTTTGCAATCCCTTTATTAAATATACAAGATCTGGCTATATATATGGACCCCTCAGGATATAGTGTAATTAAAAAATTTATAAATAAAATTTTTACATGAATACCATCACATTTTTTTTTAATTTATATTATTTATATATAATACCTGTCAATCAGGTATAAACAGCTAACTTAAGGGTATGTATTTGTCGTCATTTATTTTTCAATAAATCAAACACGTAAATATAGATTTTTTTATTACGAATCTAATGGTATAGGGTTGACTTTTAAAATCCTGGGCTAAGTTATGGTTGGCGCAATTTAAAGTTTCAAGGCTCCATAAGGGGTTTAAGGTAAATATTTTTTAAGAAAAAATGGTACGCCACTGCATTTTTAAAAATAAAGTTATTTTTTAAAAATCCCCGTTTAGTTCAAAACAAATTTGATTTCTTGACTGGTCAGATTTCTATCTAATTAAAGAATAAATAACGAAGGTTATTTTTCACTCTAGTATTTGATATTGGTAATACAAAATGACCAGCCAAAAAATGGTTTCAATTTATTTAGGCGAAAACCGTACATCAAACAAAAAAGTGTGGCGTACCATTTTTTAAAAATATTTACCTTTCCCTTTTGGAGCCTTGAAACTTTAAATTGCGCCAACCCTAACTTAGCCAAAGGTTTTAATAATACAACTCTATACCAATGGATTCGTAATAAAAAAATCTATATTTACATGTTTATTTTTTTGAAAAATAAATGACAGTAAATACATACCTCCAAACTACCTCTTTACACCTGTTTGGCAGGTACTATGCCCAAGAAAAGTTAGCCAACCGTGTTGTGGCATTATCTACATACTAGAAATTTTTCATTTATACAGAGTGTCCGAAAAGGTGAGGTCAAAAATAATAGTGGTGATAGAGTGAGCCAAAATAATGTTAGTACTTTATTTTATAAATTTTTGAACGGTTGCCATAATAGTAATGATATTTGGGCATTGAAATTAACTCATACCAATGCTTTTTTCCATAGGCAAATGATTGCGCGGTAAGACGATTTTTTTTCGTTTATTGTAAGCATTTTTTACAGAAGTGAAAAATTTGACAATTTGATTTTACAGTTTCATTCCCTCATCATTTTTGTACAAAATTGTACAAAAAATGTATACCTTAGTTAAATTGATATCTTGGACCGTTCTTCATAAAAGCGCCTATTTTGTATGTTATAAAAATCCATTTTTTGAGGTAGTTATTAAGATGTGGTAAAAATAATATAAAATGTTGTTTGAAAGCCTTTTTAAGCTTAATAACACAAGTAAAGATAGTTTTTTTATAATTTTACCATATTTTAATATTTGCGATTTTAGGAAAAACGGTCCAAGATATCGATTTAAATAAGGTATAGCTTTTTATACAAAAGTTATGAAGGAATTAAACGGTCAAACCAAAATGTCAAGTTTTTCACCCTGTAACAAATGCATACAATAAATGAAAAAATCGTCTAACCTGTATAATTATGACTTATGCGCATTATTTGGCTATGGAAAAGCATTTGTATAAGATAATTTAAATGCTCAAACATCATTATTATTGTGGCAACCGTTCAAAAGTTATAAATTAAATACTTTGTTTTTAATTCTTACTTCGAAGGTCAATAACTCCCCAACGAAGCGCGATAGAACTTTTTTATATGAGTACTAACATTATTTTGGCTCACTTTATCACCCCTATTATTTTTGACCTCACCTTTTCGGACTGTATAAATAAAAAAATTTTGACGGTCATGTCAAAATTTTTAATTAAAAAAGTTTTATTTCACTATATGGTTTGCTTTCCCCCAGGATTTTAATTTATTATTAACTGTTATTGTTAAAAATATATATATTTCATCAGTAAAACGCATGAGGAGTCCATTTATATAGCCGTATATTAGACTAAACAATCCTAATGAAAGGAGCTACAACTGTACCAAAAGATAATCAAAAACCGAAAAGTATTTTTTTGCCCATGAGTGTATTTTAAAAATGGAAACTTAAACTTACATGTAATTTTAACACTACTGCGCCTTAGCACCACTACAAATTAAGTTTTGAATTTCACTTAAACTCACAACTAAACTGATGCTATTTTAGAAACTAAAAATTCGATTAACAACCCTTAACTGACCCAAATATTAAATTGTTAACACTATTTACCAAAGCTAAATGACCATTGTATGGCCACTCTGCTGTACCTGAAATAATGAATAAGGCCGGCTAATTTGTTTACTTTATTTGTGCCAAAACTACTTATATTTGGGGTAGGGCCTAATTGACCTGAATTAATTACAAAATGGGTTACAGGTAGGCGTCGGGCTATACAGGGTGGCGCACCACAAATGCCTCGGTCTGTTGTACAAAAACGGTTACTTTTTTTTAAATATGTTTGTACAGGGAGTCCTAGTTTAGTTGAAATAGCAGGGTATCTCAGTTATTATTAAAGATAAAACATTGCGGTTTTTGCAAACCTGCGCTATTTTTTGTGAAACGAAAGATGCCATAAACAAAGCCGTCATAACTAGGGATGGTAACGATATATCAATGATTTTCAAATATAGATATATCGGAAATTAAATATCAATAACCTTCATCGATATTTAAGTTATCGATATTGAATATTCTTGATATATGTGGTAAATGAGACAGAATTAAAAAACGATTTTTTTACCTAAATTTTTAAAAATGTTGTACAGTAAAGAAAAAAATAAGTATTAAGGTAATTTTTACTATTATGCAGTATTCATTTACCCACTACCTCTTAAAAATTATATTTATTAGCCAAAAGATAATTTTCGATATTGATATATTGATGTTTTTTTTTTAAATATGACATCCCTAGTCATAACACTCTTAGTTTTTAGGCTACAGGGTAATTTTAAAAATTTGCATTTTCAGGTACCCCTTGTATCTCAGTTGGCTGATTACGTATCAAAAAGGTAAAAACGAATTCTTATATAATTTTTTCGTAGAATGCAGGGGCGTAATAAGATTTTTTCCAAATGTTATTGTTTTTGAAATATTCACCAATGTTAGTTTTTTTTTATTGGAATGTATTTATTAAAAATGGATTAGCTATTTAGCTTATTTGCAAGCTCTCTAAAAATATATAAAACTATAGGTAAATTTTAATAAAGAACGACAACATTCCCAATTTTCATATTTCATATCCAAAATTTTGTAGTAGGCCATGCAAGACAAATCAGTTAATAGTTTTTTTTGTATTTACTTGATTACTGTAGCGGTGCTTACGTCACGACGTTTAAAAGTGGATTTTGCTTTTAAGCTTATTTTGTTATGTAAATCTAGGTAGGTGTTACACTTCCTTTAAGCAAAATTTTTAATTAGTACATAGTTTTTATTACATAATCTTTCTTAATTTATTGTTAGCATATTCTATTTTGTTTATTTTATGTTTAAAAAGACATCTATTATATTTTCTGACATCAATGCTAGATATTTTTATTTTTGGTTTCTAACTTTTTAACCCAAAGCAATACATTTTTTTGTTTTATGTTTTTCTCAATCAAAAATAAACTAAATATATTATGCTAGCAATAAATCAAGAAACATTATTTAATAGAAACTATTTACAAATTAATAATGTTGCTTGTGTAAGTGCTACATACCTAGATTTATGTAACAAAAAGGAAAAACAATTAAATGAAATAGCAAAATCCACTTTTGAAATTTGTAACGTAAAGCCCCACTACAATGATCAAGCCAATAAAAAAAAACTGTTAACTGAATTGTTTGCATGACCTACTGCAAAATTTTGGATGTGAATTAAGAATATTGGGAATTTTGTCGTTGTTTATTAAAATAAACCCATAGTGTTATATACAGGGTGTTCCGTTAAAAAAACATAATTGGTCAATATTTTCAAAACAAGAATACTTGGAAATATTCTGACCACGCCACTGCATTCTGAAAATGCAAAATTTTCAAACTTACCCTGTAGCTCAGACACTAAGAGTGTTATGACGACTTTGTTTATGGCATCTTTCGTTTCATAAAAGTAGCTCAGGTTTAGGAAAAACCGTAAGGTTCTATTTTTATTAATCACCGTGATACCACGCTATTGTCAACCAAAATGGGACACCCTGTACATTGTAAATATGTGTGTGTGTTAGAAGCATAAGTTTAAATTATTGAAAACTAAACAGGGTGCCCAAAAAAAAAAAAGATCCGTATCAAATTTGTATTTTTTAAATGGTACACTCTGTATAATGTAAGTCCATTTTTGAATTGTAGGAATAAAACAAGGTAAATTGAAGATATGCTCTATAATTAGGCGAAATTATTTATTCAATGGTCTTTTTGTTGAGTACACGCCAAAAGTATATCTAGAAAGAATGGGACCGCTTCGGTCCTGGTCCCGGGGTATAGCGAGCTGACCTTGATGAGCGCTATTTACCCCTATGAACTAGCCAGTCGCGTGAAACAAAAGAAAGAAAAAAAACCCAACAACCCAAAAAAAAATTATTTTAATTTTTTAACTTAACAACGGTATCAAACTTGCCAGCGAAACGTCGTTTCTTAATTAAAATTTTTTGGGTTTTTAGGGGATTTTTTTAAATTTTGTTTTAGGCGACCGGCCACTTCATAGGGGTCAATAGGGCTGAACAGAGTCAGCTTGCTATCTCCCGGAACCAGGAGCGAAGCGGTCACATTCTTTCTGGATAAACTTTGGCGTATACGCAACAAAAAGACCATTGAATAAAAACAAGGTAAGTTTCATCAGCGATCTCTATTCCCAAATTTTGTTTTTGGTCATAAGTTTTTTTTTTAAATCCCAAATGTTTGATAAAGGAATCACTGATGAAACTTACCTTATTTTTGTTCCTGCAATCCAAATTATGGACTATTATACAGGGTGTATCATGTAAGAAAATAAAAGTTTGGTATGTTTTATTGGAGCACCAAGTATAATTCTCCATAATTTTAAAGAAGCTGGGCTCTTATCAAAATCAATTTCTTATATCTATAAAAAGCTTAGGTATTGGTCTTTACATTCTTTTCAGAACTAGTATAAAAAATAAATAGCAAGTCACATAAAACAGTCATCAAACTTTGTATATTTGTTGAAATTTTTTGGTATATTGAGTAATATTTATAAATTTCCATTAAATAAATCTGTCAAGCGCTCGAGGCACCAAAACAAATGAACGCTGCTTAGAAGCCTATTCACTGTAGTGTTCGAAACACTAAAGAGAATCTTGGTACGTCAAGTGCCTAACAGATTTTTTAGCAGAAAGTTAGAAAAAACACTCAAAATGGCTAAATTTTAACAAGTATACTAAGTTTAATGACCGTTTTATGTGACTTACTATTTATTTTTTAAAACTTCTGAAAAATGTAAAGTAAAAATTTACGTTGTGTGCGCCATGCGGCACAAATTTGTATGTGCGTTTAAAATTTTTGCAAGTGTGGACGAGTTCGCTGCATAGAAACACACGCAAAAATTTTCGCGACATTCAACGCACGCGATCCGTCGGTTGTCGGTTTTTTCAACATCAAAGAGATTTGCGCCGCAATATTGTTTTAGTGTGGACGTATTTACGTTAACGCAGTGATTTTGACGAATGTTGTTATTGTGACTTGCTGTTTAGAAATTATAGAAGTTAACTGATATCCATCTTTCTAATTTGTTCTAAACCAACCATTATGTGACTATGTCTGATGCAATGTTAATGATGAAAAGAAAATGCGCTACTTTTATCGTCGTGCAACATCTAATCAAGAAAAAATGGAGGAAAAAATAGAAAAAAAAGACGATATTGGATTAAACGCTTGTATCAAAACAAAAAACAATTTAATGGTGTAAAGTTATTAAATCAGCTATCCTTGGATGAAAGTACTGGGCATTTCAAAATTTTTTGCGTATGTCTGCAAATGACTTTGAAATTTTAATAAATAAGATTGGACCGAAAATTATCAAAAAGACACCAAGCTTAGAGAAGCCATATCCGTGAAGGAAAGGTTAGCTGTCACATTACGCTTTATGGCTACTGGAGATTCATATACAAGCCTTCAATATCTTTTCAAAATATCCAAACAAAGCATATCATGATAGTTCCAGAAGTATGCAGTGCTTTAATTGACGTTCTAAAAGATTATGTGAAGGTAAGTTGATAATAAAACCTAATTTTTATTTTTTAAAAATTTATTATCTCTGAAAAACAACATCTGTAAGGCGATAACTTTAATAAAAACTGAATTTTTATTCGAAATAATACATATAAAAAGGAAAACAAAAATCACATGTCAAAATAATGAAATACCCAATGCTCTTAAACAAACTCAGAATACAATAAAATTTAATAGACATTTAAAAAAATTATTTTTCAAAAAAGAGATTAAATTTATATTTAAACATAATAAAATAATTCGCTGTAAAATTAAACATATTCTCAATTTTTTATTTACTTAAATCTATAATGTTAGTATAAAATAAACTTATTATTAAGTTATACAGGGTGGCGCATCGAAAACGAAACAGACGCATTTACTGGCAGCTCAGTTTTTTTGAAAAACGCTCAGACCCGTCGATTTTGTTTTCGAGGGGACACAAGTTTGGCAAAAAATCACGTTAGCACGTGCAGCCCCTGGGCGGGGTGACACCAACCCCTAAAATCTTAAATGAGAGGCGGATCGAGTGATACATCATTTTAAAGCTCCTGACGAGTACTTTATAACCCTAGAATATGAAGTCAATATCTTCACCTATTACAAAATGGCGGTACTTTTAAAAATTACCTAAATACTTGATTTGGATGGCCATATTTCGAAACTAATAAAGTTAGATGTACCTAATGTGGTATTTTCTTAAAGCTCTTTTAAAGGTCTTTTAATGGTGATACTGGTAGTAATATACAGGAGTAGAAGAAAAAAGTACATATTTTTTATTTAAGAACCCTGTATATTATTTTACCATTAAAAAGATAACTTTAAATGAGCTTTAAGAAAATACCACATTAAGTACATCTAACTTTATTAGTTTCGGAAATATGGCCATCCAAATCAAGTATTTAGGTAATTTTAAAGTACCGCCATTTTGCTAATAGGTGAAGATATTGACTTCATATTCTAGGGTTATAAAGTACTCGTCAGGGCTTTAAAATGATGTATCACTCGATCCGCCTTCTCATTTA